>PVJI01004074.1:0-113475 GCA_004026765.1 Micronycteris hirsuta
CAGCACAAAGTATGATGTAAATCATTTTACTAAGTCAGATTAAAGGTGCTATTACTCATGGTTATGTAATACTATCTGTAATTTCTGTGTTAAACTTGACATTATAAATCCTTTAATCTGTGAATGTAAAAGCCATTCTATGGCTCATTTTTCAAACAGATTCCCGTTAACACATTTACTGCTAATGAACCACTAACGTGTTCTCTCTTTCTTAGATAAACGCTATTGACCAACATTATTATTTGCTCCTCGTATAATTATTTTTTTTGGCTTTTTAATTTAATTGCTTCAATAAAAAATACACCAATAATGCATTTTTAATTACACTTCCCAGGTGACCTATGTAAAAAGAGGTTTTATAATGAAGCCACAATAATTAGCCTGTCACAGTCCAGTTTGGGGCTATTGTCTAGTTGTCCTTTCCATGGCTTGTGTGGCATGACTAGAATTCTAAAGACCTTGTGTATTATCTCCCATAATACTTAGAAAGGTATTAAAAATGTGTGCAATACTGGCAGAAGCAGGCTTTCTAATTATTGTCAGCTATTTCTAGTGTGACGTGGTAAATTCCCTTGAGAACAGAAACAACAGCCCACTCCAGGGTTTGTAATAGGCCCTAGAGCCTAAGGAGTTGTAGACAGAGCTGTTTCCCTCCGGATGGATAATTGGTTTACATAGCAGCTCCACATCTGAACCAAATCCATTTTTTTTCCTATTGTGATTTCACTGTTTACTCTAATATACATAAACTATTTTGCTATATTAAACAGAATATGACTCAGTCTTTAATAGCTGAGTAAATTTGCATGTTCTGCCTCACCTGGAATACTAATGACTATTATGTCTGCCCATTTTTCATGCATGAAATATTAAATATTTGGTTTGTTAAGCACACATGCTTTCTGTAAATAATGTGTTGTGGCAACTTGTTAAGTACAATTATCCTTTAGTATCATTTTTTTCATGGATGAAATATGGCCTTAACTTAAAAAGAAATGCAGATGATTTTCAACAAATTTAAGGATAGTTTTCCAGTAGTATATTGTAATCCATTATTGAGAAACATCTGCTAATGTTTGCATACTATTATTAATGCTAAAACAGTAACACTATTGTGCAAACAGAGAAAGTATATCAGATTATCCTGGGTATGCAGCTACTTTTCTTCACATGTATTGTAGCATATCGAAGTTTTAGTGAGACTTGATTTTCATATTTCTGGTTTCTAACAGATAAACTGTAATTGCTACATGTTGTAAGCAAATCCTATTGAAAATGTTTGTTTTTCTTTTAAATTATATCAGATCTTTGACTCACCAGTTTTCTCCTGATGCCAAAATGAATAAAGGTGAAAAGCATTCTCTCACCTAGGAGGGCCAGTTTTTGTCAGCAGAATCTGGAAACACCTTCTATTTTCTATTCTTTTCTCCAGCCCTCTTTCTTTTCCCTCCAATTGACAGTGCAGTGATTAGCTAATACTTTCTCTTCTCACCCTAAATATGAGTCTTTTCTATGAGTCTGCATTCCGTGGGATCCTGTGAAGGCATGTGTAACGAGCCATCGCTGTTCCCTTCTCTACTTTAAGGAGACCCTATCTGACACTTTGGGGGACTCAGAATGAGGGTTGGGGTTATTTGGCCAACTTGCATTTAAAGTCACATGAATGTTGATTGTTGACGGATAGTCTGAGTTGTTGTAGGATTTCAATTCTCCCAAAGCTGATAAATTGATTCAATATTATCATAATAAAAAGTCAGGCTTTTAGTCAACTCTAAGATTTATTGGAAAACGCAAAATCCTAGACTAGCCAAAATAATTTTGAAGAAGAGCAAAGTCAAAGAACACATATTATCTTGTACTTAATATCAAGTTATAATCAATATAGTATGGTGTTGGCATAAGGATAGAAATACAGATTAATAGAATGCAGTAGGCAGCCCAGAGTACATGTTGAGTTTCTACAAAGGGATTAAGGGAGTCCAATGGGAAAAAAGACAATTTTCTCAACAAATGGCATTGGAATAATTGGATAGCCACATTAAAAAAAAAATAAACTTCAAGAAAGAAGTCATGTGAATGGACGTAGATATTATATGCTATGATAGTCTGGTTTTGACTTTTATAGAAGTAAAAAAAAATCCTCAGTGAATAAGAATGTAAGGTGGGAACTAAAACATTATGCTGCATCACAGCAAATTAATTATTATCCCTATGTTTTTCCATCATGTCCAATAGAAAGAGACCTCTTCCCCACCTCTCAGTAAATGCAACAAGTAACTCCATGACTTCCAGCGAGCTCTTTAATCTCTCTGAACCTCAATTCTCAACTATGCTAAAGGAGAAGAATAATAACATCAACTTCATAAAAAGATAAATGTAGGTATTTAGGTTGCATAGCACAGTGCTCAAAACAGGATAAGCACTGAATAAATGGTAGTTTCTTTTCCTTCAATTAACATATTTTCCTTTAATTAATGTACTTTTTAAAGATTTTATTTATTTTTAGAGACAGGGGAAGGGAGGGAGAAAGAGAGGGAGAAAAACATCAATGTGTGGTAGCCTCTTGTGCGTCAATCCCCCACCCCCCACCTCTGAGCAAGGGACCTGGCCTGCAACCCAGGCATGTGCCCAGACTGGGAATTGAACCAGCTACCCTTTGGTTTGCAGGCTGGCACTCAATCCACTGAGTCACACCAGCCAGGGCCTAATTAATGTATTTTTATGTCCAATTCTTTTTCTAATGAGATTAAGACAAAAATATTACATAAATATATGACTATAATTTGAAAAATATATCTTCCAAATACTTTAGTTAGTTATTAGTGTATGCATTTGACATCATACAAAATGTATACAACTGTATGCCATTTTTAAATATATGTGTTTGTATTTTAATAAAGATTCAATAAAAGTTGATCAAAGGTATTTTAGCATATACTAAACATCTAGAAAATGGCAAAAACAGACTAAAATTAGAACACTTTGCTTTATTAAAATATTCTTAGAAGAGCAGAAAAACAGTAAAAAATCAGTAGTGAGTGGTCAAATACCACCTTTTGGCATTCTAATAAACAGTTGCTTAGATAGAAATATCAAGCTATTACTAATGGCTATTAATGTGTACATGCTTCATGTAATTTTATAGTATCTTATTTTAATATCTATAATTTTAATGAATTGCAATTTAGGAAAGAAATAATTTTAATTTACTTTATATAACATAATTATGGATCAAATTAACCCCACACTAGTCTTAATTACATTTAGTTTCATTTGGCTGATCAAGCAATTAACATGCCACTGTATTTTGGAAGTACGAACGAAGTTGTTATGGTCTTTCTTCCAAAAAACATGTACTTGTTCATCTCAAGTGTAGTCACCGTGTAAAATTATTTCTTGGAGTATTTCTTTCTTTCTTTCTTTTTTCCTTTTTCTTCTTCCTCTCTCTCTCTCTCTCTCTCTCTCTCTCTCTGTACACTCTGTATGTTGTTGCTCAAGCATAGGTATAACAAGGAAGTGCTGCGCTTGAGGTTCTGTTATATGCTGCTGCTTAACAATCTCTCTTTCATGCCACCCTTTATCTGCTACATTCAGATTGGTTTCCATGCATTTCTCTTCTAATTGGAACTAATTTTAGGTTTGCCATTTCTTGTGATTAAACAACCTCTTTAGCACACATGTATTTCCTTCCATTTATGTATTGTTACCTTCACAGCTTTCTTTAGAAAAGAATGATTTGTCAGGAAGAGACCATCTTTTTACTCCATTAGCTTCATTATATATGTAAGGAGCAAAATTTTAACAGCAATAAAAAATATTGGGTTTAATAATAATAGCATTCAGGACCATATGAGTATCACTGCAACTAATTCTTTTCAACTAATTGAAAATGAAAATGATCCTTTGCAATATGTGTGTATTGTGAATAATCCTAATTAGGATAATGCAAGGTTATTTTAGCACAGTTCAGAAGCAGGGTGCCGTCTCAGAAAAACAGCTTAGCTGAAGTGTAGTCCATTTAGAACCACCTTGGAGCTCATGAGAAAAAATAAACTCTGAGTCAGGGACACCACAGAAGAGAGGTCCTTTAGAAAGCAGTTGTTCCCAGTTGTATTAATCAAGCTTACAAATGGAAAAGTGCCTGTATTGTGATAATTTTAATACTCTGCAGTGAGAAAAATAATTTTTTAAAACCATGACACCAGTCTAATGTCCGTGATAGAATATATTTCAACAGGGTTAACGGAATAGAAGATACTTAAAAAAAACCCAGTGCTGGTGTATCATTTGCTCATGTTCCAAAGACTTTTTTTTAACACTTCATGATAAGTGTTCTTTCCCCTAAAGTCTGGATAAAGATAGTAGCTTTTCCTTGCTTTCCTGTGACATTTCATATTGTGACTGGATTTGTCAGATTGTGGCAGTCACATTTGATTACATGTCAAGAAACAATGGGAAACGTTTTCCTATTTTTTACTAAAAGAAGCAGGATTCTTATATTTTTATGTAAATATTCCCTTTCACATAAAATGAGAGAAAAAAGATAGAGTAGTAAAAAAATGAAGGGAACCTACAATGGCTGATTTAAACAAGACCTGCTCATTGTAACTGATTTTATTTCACTTATATGACAGAAAAATATAGCTATATGTTAGTTTACTAGTGATTTATTCCTTTTAAAAATTATGGTTAGAGCCCTGGCTGGTGTAGCTCAGTGGATTGAGCGCACGAGCTGGGAACCAAAGGGTTCCAGTTCAATTCCCAGTCAGGGCACATGCCTGGGTTGCGGGCCAGGTCCCCAGTGAGGGCCATGTAAGAGGCAACCATACATTGCTGTTTCTCTCCCTCTCTTTCTCCCTTCTCCTCTCTCTAAAAATAAATAAATAAATAAATAAATAAATAAATAAATAAAATCTTTAAAAAAATTATGGTTAGAGTCTGATGAAAGATCAATGTCTTTATTACTTTAAACAAACATTTGTGAGAAGTTATGTGATATTCACAATAAAATGTTCACTGTTTCTGTTATTCTCACTTTGCTTTTAGAGTGAAATAATCATCCAAGCAGATACTTGTCAATATAAAGGCTGTTTGGTTAATAAGTGCATATTGATTATTTTGAATCAAGTTCAAAAAAGCAGTGAGGTAAAGTGTTTATTGACTGTAATGTCTTACTTAAAACAAAACAAAAAATAGGTAAAATCAGAAAAACAAGTTAGGAATTCTCTCTTCCCTCAATGGTCTCTAGGCCAAGACCACCAGGAACACGCCTGTATTTTCCCCAGTGGTGATTCTTGCCTGAGAGAACTTTTGCGTGTACATCGGGGGTCTCCAGGGTGATGGTCATGTTAAGCCTGCTACCCAGGCTGCCTTTGCTCGACTCTTCTGTCAGGGTGGGGAGCGCTCAACACTGTGGCCTAAGGGCTTCTAGGCCCCAGTTGGTTTCTTCACCATTTTCTGAGGGCTAATTTGTTGAGTGTCCCATTTTAAACTCACAACAATCTTCTGAAGCTGAAGCTGAAAGTTTAGGCCTGTTGCTCAGTGTCACACTGTCAGTTAAGTGACTCAAAGTTTGCTCAGGTGATGAAAAGGAAATCACACCTAAGGGAGCCAGACAAAAGAGACCCAGAGCAGGTGGAGCATGGGAAAGTCTCATCAGGCTGAGGGTCCTGGAAGGGGGCTTGGCAGGGAGGTATGGAGAGAAAGCACCTTAGGCATTTGCTGTAAGCAGCACATCTGGGCTTCACTGACACGGGGGAGCATCTGCTCTCAGCTTACATGAGGTTCCTGGAGCCCCACCTTCCCACCACGTTCCACCTCAACTCGCTGAAGTTCTGTTCTTACATTCTCTGCCTCACTGTGTCCCTGAGTGTGTCAGTGGCTTTACCTGCCCAACCATCTCTGGGAGAGGGCTGGGCATTTGTGTGCAGGACGGGACAGCCAGGTTGGGAAGCCCCAAGTCCCGAGTCAGCTATGGAACAAATCATGCACGTGGGGAGAGTTTCAGCATCGGTCTTCCACTTTTCAGGAACTCAAAGGTTTCTAGTGGTTCCGTTTTATGTTTTCAATCAGACCTGAGCCCACAGGGAATCTGTGGGATCTCAGTAAAAGGTCATTAATAAGACTTATTGCAGATTCAGGGTTTGGTTGTGTGATTTAGGGTGGTTCCAAGTCTGTGGAGGTTTGCTGTGGTTTGGGACTGTCAGTAAGTGGGGAAAATTCTACTACCGGGTATCTTAAATTCTTACATATTAGATTAAACTAGAGAGATGTGAAAACTGGTAAAGAAGGAGCAGTCACTCATATTTCCCAGAATGGGGATGTTCGATCATTATTTGTAGTTTGGATGATGTTCATGTTTAATCTGTGTTCAAGCGTGATTACACAGTGGTGTTGTTTCTGTCTTGTCTCTCAGGATCACAGAGTGGTCTTGTCTGATGTTGGTGTTCTGTAAAGTCTTTTTTGTTCACAGGAGAATCCAAGATTTAAATGATCCAGTCTGGCTCCTAGCAGCACCAAGGTCCAGCTGATAGTTCCAAGCTACCAGCCCATATACTTTTTCTTTCCTCAGTTCTATGCCTGTGTATCCTGATTACCCAGTTGGTCATAATGGGAACTTCCCCAAAAGAAGAGTATGGGAAATCCTATTTCTTTGTCTCTACCTATGTCTCCTGGGACTCTCATCCACTCCCATAAAATTTCTGTGCTGGAAATTTCAAAGTCTATACAACAGTTGAGACTCTTATCTTCCATTCCAGGCCTTTTATTATTATTTTTTGGCTGCCTCCTTTTTTATCACCCACTTGAACTTAAATTGTCTAAAATAAATCTTCCAATCTACCTCCTTAGATCTGCTCCTCCACAGAGCCATCCCAGACTCCCACCTCTCTCAGATGCGGCACCCCGCCTGCAAAACTCTGAAATCCACACTTCCCTATTTTTAGAAATCAGGTCAGAAGTTATTTTCTCTGGTTTCACTTGGAAAAAAAAACTAATTCCTACTTTCTTTCAGTGTATCTTCCTTTATAAGGGTGTTTATTATATCTGTTATGTCTCTCAGTGTGTTTTATTTCCTATACTCTGATCTCCTTACCTCTGTCTTATTCATTTTTGTTTCTTTTGTCTTTTATATGGGAGGACATATAGCATGAAGTTTAAGACCTTGGGCTTCAAGTCACCCTGACTAGGTTCTCTTCTTGAATCTGCCACTTCCTAGCTGTGAAATCTTGGCTACCTGACTTGGCCCCTCTGGGCCTCAGTTCCATTATCTGTAGGATGGGGTTGTTAATAATGACACCTATCTTGCAGAGTTGTTCTGAGAATCAATGAGACATCAGGTATGCAAGTTTCTGAAGCAACACTCAACACATGGTAGGTCTACAATAAATGTGTTAGTTATCATCATCACTCTCCTGCCACACATATGAGGCTCATTGAATCTTTGTTGAATTGGATTAATACTAGATTTCTAATCATTGCATATAAAAAGTGCAGCCAGTTTAGAATATAGGGACAATGTCTCATCTTCACCTAGTTTGAGTTATGCCAGTAAATTTCTAGGCAGAGTCTCTGACCCTGGGGTGCCACTGAAATGTATTAAATCAGCAGGTACAGGTATTCTGACATATCGTAGAACTGGGTTTAAAAATGGGCTCAGCTTTGAGTAAATTTCTTCCGGTTGCTGAAGTTCCTCTGGGAAGTGGGAATAATAACTAATTCACAGGGTTATTTTGAAAATTAAAAGAGTTAGTATATGCAAAATAATGAGTAAGTTATCAATCAGGTGATATAAATGTAATTATTTTACCATAATTTCTCTTCCTACTGTGCAAGGTCATACTCTCCCACATACAACCTTCCAAATAGCATGGTAAGGGGATAGAAAGGGTTACAAAGCAATTCTCTGATGAATGTCTTGGAAGTCCATATATTGACATGAGGCCTAGATCAGAAATGAAATCCATCAAGCTAGAAGTTATAGAGCTTTTTACAGGATGTAAATTGGGATTGGATGAATTACTAATAGAGATGAGCCAGTCAACATTGGGTACTGGTTAGGAAACTAGGCAGGACCCAGGCTGAGACAGAGAAAAATTTTTATTTATTTATTTATTCTTTTAAATTACTTTATTGTTGTTCAATTACAGTTGTCTGTATCCTCCCTCCTCCCCCCAACCCCCTCCAAATCCACCTCCCTCCCCTTCTTCCACCCTCCCCCTTGGTTCTGTCCATGTGTCCTCTATAGTGGTTCCTGAAAACTCTTCTCCCCATAGACCCCTCCACCCTCCTCTCTGGCTATTGGTAGATTGTTCTTAATTTCAATGTCTCTGGTTATGTTTTTCTTGCTTTTTTTCTTTTGTGGATTATGTTCCAGTTAAAGGTGAGATCATATGGTATTTGTCCCTTACCGCCTGGTTTATTTCGCTTAGCATAATGCTCTCCAGTTTCATCCATGCTGTTGCAAAGGTTATAAGCTCCTTCTTTCTCTCTGCAGAGAGGACATTTTAAAGCAGGCAGCTCAGGTTGTCGCAGTGATTGAGTATAGCCAGCATCATCCAGTGTTAGGTTGTTTGGATTTGCAAGGTTTTGGTAGGCAGAGGAGGCCAAGCAAGGTCTGTCCCTGTTAGGAAAAGAGGAACGATAAAACTTTCAAGTGGAAAGTTGATTAAACAGATATTATAGAACCAGATAGGTTACAGGACAACATAGAGGAGACACAGAGAAGACAGCTGCAGGGAAGAGCAGAGGGAAATGGCTGGGGGACTAAATGCCCTCAAAAGGAGTTGTTTCTTTTCTGTCTCTCAGATCCGCAGTCTCCTGTTCCCATTGCCGATTATTAAGCTGTTGTCTATTAGCTCCAAACCCACTCTTCCATATTATGCTTCGTATACTGGGGCTAGGACCCTGAAAACTTCTCTTCTCCTTTGTTAATTATCTTCCTATCAAGATCTGCTAAGTGGCAGTGCAGAGAGATTTTATGCCTGGAAGAGATGAAGAGACTTCCTTCCTGTTTTATGTGATGTTCCTATTAACAGCACCTCAGCAGTGGCCTTTGCTACAAGAATTGATAATTCCAGCTTTCAGCTTTTTCCCCATACTCCTAGAACCAGCTTTATCATACCCCCTTAGAGGTCTTAGCATTAGCTGGAGAGTTTTCTTTCCTCATGAAAGCCCAGCTCCATAAGTTTCCTCTTCTGAATGTCAGGGGTGTGATACCCCGACCTCTTCCCTCTGCTCCCTGCTCCCTGCTGTCACTATCTCTGTGTTACCACATGCTTTCTCGTTGTCTCACCAGTCTTTTAATACCTGTTTAAGCAATTCTCCATTTTAAATTCTCTTTATTTCTGTTTGCTGGTCCAGACTGACATATTTGCTCATGCCTCGGTGAGATCTTTGAATTTGCGCAAAAAAAAGTGCAAAAGATGATGCTGGCTCTTACTCTTCACTTGTGTGCAAATCAGCTGTCTCAGACAATGTCTGGGAGGGAGTGTGGGCCTGTTATGTTCCTCGGATTATCTCATGAGAAAAGCATCCTGAGCTTTTCATTCCCACCTTTACCGTGACTGCTACTTTTTCTTCACTGTCAAATTTTCTTTCTTTGCAAGACATGCTAGGAAGACATAGATCCTATGGTGGCATCTAGTCTGGCACATAGGCAGGCACTCATTAAATATCTGTTGCTAAGTCAAGTAAATAGTGCATGAAAAAGTTTTCATACATTTGTGTGAAAGTGATGACTATCATTTATACCAATACCCAACAATATAGTGATTTACCTTATAATGCAATTTCTTTCATAATTCATCATTATAAGTCGTGAAATAATAGTTCCATTGTGACAAGAAAGTGCTTAACTTTCAAACAACCATATATATATATTTCATGACTATATATATATATATATATATATATATATACCATGACTATATATATATACATATATATATATATACCAGAAAGAGTGTGTGTGTGTGTGTGTATGTATATATATACACACATATATACATATACATACAGAAGAGTGTATCTGGCTATTAAGGAGAAGAAATGGACTTTATGAGATTTCTTGAGCCAGAGTAACACTGAAACATTTTGAAACAAATATATAACTTATTGTTTATTTTTTCTATTGAATAGAATATTTATTGGAAAGCTCAGACCTAGATGCAAAATAAAAAACTATTTTATACAAAAAATAATCCATATCAAAGTTTTTTTTAAAGATTTTATTTATTTTTAGACAGAAGGGAAGGGAAGGAGAAAGAGAGGGAGAAAAAGATCGATGTGTGGTTGCCTCTCATGTGGCCCCCACTGGGGACCAGGCCTGCAACCCAGGCATGTGCCCTGACTGGGAATCAAACCAGCGACCCTTCGGTTCGCAGCCCCCGCTAAATTCACTGAGCCACACCAGCCAGGGCCAAAGTCTTTTTTTTTTTTTTTTAACTGATATTATTTTGAAACAGTAGTTTAGAAATTGGGTTTGGCTGGTAACTTAAGCTTGAAATTTATGAACTGAGGAATTGTTTTAAAGTTGAAGATCATATCCTGAAGAAAATTACACTATTGGTGATGCATGAATTAAAGTCACATTTTGATTATAAGGTATGCAAGCAATGTCTGGTCCTTTAGTGACTGAAAGCCTGAGGGTCAGAGAAGTTAAATGAGTGGTGTCATTTACATCTTCTAACTCTTAATTCCAGTTTTTATCATACACCCACCCATCAGAGGACAAAATTGGTAGGAATCCACCCTTATTAGTACTTACATGAATAATAGAAGAGCTTACGTAGTTGTCCACATGAACACACATATATACAGGTGCTCTGTTTTTGAGCCTTATTATGTCACTGAATGGGATAATGTGACAAGATGATAAAGGGTACCCAGGAGTTGAGGAATAAGCACTCTGGGACTGAATTTCAAGACATGATTCTGGAGTGAGGAACACTGTGGGGAACTAATAAACTTGGGAGACAGAATCTGCCTCAGAAAGATAGTTAGAATATTTATAGGAATTAAAAATAAAACACGAAAGAGTAAAGGCATCACTAATTTAGAGGAGATAAGATAATATTTTCTGCCCCTCTTGCTGTAGACTTCAAGTGGAAAGAAATACTGTTCTACAGGAACAGCATACATATAACGCCCAACTTTTTCCAAGTCAACCCCTGGCCAGAATATGTAGATTGTTGAGCACTTTAAAATTAGAAACGGTTATAGGAAAAGGAAGTGGCTGAGGGAATGAAGATGCTGCCGGGGAAGTTGCTCTACCAGATATTGAAGAAATAAAATTTTAACAAGTTTGCATTGATAATTTATAAATATTTTAAAAATTAATGATGAAGTTTAGAAGGTCATTATGAATGATGATAATTTCACCTTTAAAAATACATGTGCATGTAGTTATCTGATATTTTATAAAATTCCATGACTTCATATGTAGCACATGAATTGAAAACATTATCCTCAGTTCTCTAATTTGTGAGGACAAATGAAGCTCTTTCAAACTTTTATTTTTTTCATTTAATTTTTATTTTTTATGCTGTTAACAGTTGCTCCCACTCTTTTCTCTCTTTCCTTACCTCCACCCAGCTCCACCCTTTGCCCTCACCAACCCAGTCCCCATACCATTGTCCATGTCCATGGGTCCTGTGTAAACACTCTTTGGTGTTCTTTCTGCTCCATCTTTCATCCCTTTCCCCACTTCCTTTCCTGCAGCTGCCTGCCTGTTTTCTGTATCTGAGTTTCTGTTACTATTTTGTTCCTTGGTTTATTGTGTTCATTATATTCTACATATAAGTGAGATCATGTGGTGGTATTTTTCAAACTTGAGATTTACATTGAGAAACACTGTAAAACATTGAGATTTTCTACATGACAGAAAACATAAATCAGAATCTCTCTGTTAATTTTCATGGAGAGATGTGCTCAGTGAATGCCTCCTTCATTCCTAGTGTCCACTAAGTATAAACCACTAAGCCATTTTGGAGGAAAAAACAAAGTAATCCATTTTGACACTTTCTTAAGAATCTCTAAGAGAAAAATGGGCTACTAGTACTAGCTTGGTGATTCTGTGCTGGAACAGATTGTTCTAAGCTACAATCTTAAAACCATAGACTGTCAAGGTTGGAAGGGGTCTTTGAAGTAGCTTATCCAACTGATCAAAGTCCATGGATCCCCAACTTGCTATTAGGTAGTCCTTTAGTTTACATTTAAATATCTGCAGTGACAGAAGTTTCATCACCTTTTGAGATAGTTTATATGAGAACCACAATAATTGTGATTAGTGTAACCTCATGAGGTTAGAATGAGGATAAACCCATCTATGTAAAGGGCCATATCATACCTCATGCTTGGAATCAGCATTTTCTTGAACAGTGCCTATTTTTCTATCACTTTCTTCTCCTGTGACAGGTTCAAGTTCCCTTCCTACCCTAGGCAATTGTTTAGAAGTGGGAGAGGTAGGCTTTCCATTTATCCACCCCTCCCATATTTAAAGATACAGCCAGTGGTAATTTTGTAGTTACTTATTGCAGTGTTTCCCAAAGTGGGTTCATCAGCATCTCAATGAAAAAAGTTTCCAAGGACAAATACTTTCAGAAAGGGCTGCAAATCTTCTCATGGTGATTCACATACAATTATCATACTAAAATCTCTAAGAAGCCTTAAGAAAAGAATGCTATTTAACTTTCTATAGTTTAGTATTCCCCTAACTTCTTCGATCTTAGAACACTTTCATAACAACTGCTAGCATTTCTTTAAACCAACTCTTCTTTAAAACGCATGTTCAGAAATGATGGCCATAAATTCATTGACCGCTCATAGGAGGAGGGCTGAACACATTGGGCCAAGCAAGCATTTAATGAGAGATGTCACGTAACGGGAAGAAAAGGCAGCAGTGTCCCCACAGAGGCATCAGCTTTACCTTTGCTCCCCCTTGTTTTGCCTGAGCTCTCCCCTGTGTCTCCCTATTTTGCCCACTTGGTCTTGGTCTCTATGTGAACACGGCAGCCTCATACAGAACAAATCAGAGTACATTTGCAAGAGCTCTACGGAGCTTTACAACATCTTAAATAAGACCACAATTGTTCTTTTTAAAAGGATGATGGAGTAGGGAGAATTAAACAGAGTAAGTACCTATCACAAGCATTTCTCCTCCTTTATTGTACTTTGGAGACAAGCGGTTATATGGTGTGCACTTCTGTGCCAGCCTCCAGCCCAGAAAAGACCTAAAACTTCTATGAATTTTAATGATTAAATATAATTTATTCTCAAGTGAAGTTTATCAAAGAAGTTCCTAGAAACAGTGTCTTTCAGTCGGATGGCAACTTAGAGGAGGAATGTAGAAACCCATTGTGACAAGATGAGAAAAATGTTCTTGTTATTTAAACTATATTTTACAGGTAAATGCTAAGAATTCTGGCTTTCGACGGATTTTTGTTATGATTTGGTGGTATTTGCAATAAGAGTTTAATACTCTGACCTGTGTTTTATTACTTATCAGTAATTTAGCAGCTAACAACCAAACTAAAGCAAAATCATAGAAAGGACACAATTACAGCAGAATTTACAGAGAATATGATTAATCTATCTCTGACAAGCCAATATAAAACCCCTCCATTGCTATAAAGGGTCACCCTTAAATCAGGGTTCTCTACCTAGATTGTTTGATTAGACGATATTTTAAAAATTAAGAGAAGATGTTCCTGTGATAATGAGGCAGTTTCATTGACTAAAAATTAAGGTTTCCTCTTTTAAAAAACTTTAACCAATACTCTCCCTAATGATAATTACTGTATTTCTAAATTGAGGAAACTGGTAGAAAATAAAATGTCCTGTATTGGGAATCAGTAAGTGCTTTTAAAAAAACAATCCTGAAACAGAAGCAGCAGGATTCCTCAGGATATAGTACTGAGAAATGGAATTGACTGAGATTTGCCCAACAACATAAGTTTGTGAAGTGATTATATGCATGTGTGTGTGTGTATATATATTTCACATACACACATGCATACATACACATAAGAACCATTTCAACCGTATGTTGACATTCGCTAGGAAAATAAATTGAACTGGGCCCTCCTTTATTTTGTGGTCTTTAAAATGGGAATTTGTAAGAAATGAGTTCACATAACATAATAAGAAAATCAGAAGAGACTATCTCTGTCTTTATTTTAGTACTTTGACTATGAAACTAGCAGGTATCGGTTAAATGATGTTATGCTGATAGACATTCAATAAATCTTGTGGAATGCATTAGTATTTTTATATAGGGGGATAGTTCTGTAAGTTTTCCTGAACATAAACACCATTTCATTAGAATTACTACTTTTCTGCCTGAGAGGGACACGGTGTGTGATTTTTGAATCCTGGCTCTGCCGGATAGAAGCTATGTGATCCTAGGCAAGTCATTCCCCCTCTAAGCCTCAACCATTGGTATTTGTACATAAAAATCGACATAACAATGCCATCCTCACTGTGCTGTGGTCATGGCTTCTGAAAGATTCCAGAGTGTCTTCCCTTTAATAAGTATGTAGTAAATCTTATACCTCTTCCTTCCTCTCCTCCTCTATTCTTTTTCTCCTCCTTCTCCTTGTCCTCCTCCTACGTTTTTATTCCCGCCTGCATCTGCTTATTGTTACTATTAAATTCCCTGCGACTGATTTTTCATGTAGAATTACCATAGAATTTCAGCTTTCCATGGAATCAGATTTCACTAGACTAAAGGTACATGTGCCACAACCATAGTAGCGAAGAACAGAATTACCTTCAACAAAAAATGTTGGGGAGAGAACAGTGGTGCTTCAGTTTCTCAGATTTTTGCCTTCTATTTACTTTACCTTTAAACTATGACTAATGATATCCTGATATGACTCTGAAGGATCCTCTCAGCAGAGCTGGCTTGAGGATAATGATTGCTAGGGTGTCTCGGCCTGAACCAGCCTTGCTACCAGCAGAGCTCCATATGAGCACACCCCCAGCTTCTCTCCTGGCCCACCAAACTCACAAGTGGGTTTGTGGGGTGGGGGTGAAGGGGTGGGGGAGGAGTTAAGAATTCAGTGGCAAAAGTTGAAGAAATTATGAGGATTCTGACATTTAACAATTTCTTTTTGCAGTGCCTTATAATTTTTAAATGTCACAGAGAACTGGAGTGGCTATTAAATCTGAGATCTTAGCACAGAGTTAGGTCAGTTTTATTTTACTAAAATTGGCTTGTTTATTTCTGGCAAGTAAGCATTGCACTCCAATGTGACTATTCTCTTCCTCATCTCTAACTACTCTATCATTTGGTTTTAAGACCAAGGGCCACAATTTAGAAGACAAAGCAATAAAAACAAAAGCAGATTTACTTTATTGGCTACAGGGATTTTTGTCTACTAGAGCAATAAAATAAGAATGAAGCTAACATGTTTGATGCGTTTCACATCCACATAGTTTTATTAGCAAGAGTCTTATCAATAAGCAGCATAAGTGCATCTATTCAGAGACCTCAAGGTCACCTTCGGAGTAATATTGATATTTAGATATTTTACAGTAATCAACTTAGCTGTAAAATAGTGTTCTTTCAAGAGTAAAACAAAGGGGGAAAAATCTAGTAAACTACTTTGTCACTGAACTTCTCAGTAAATGGCAAGAAAGTTTTAGAATCTGTAATAAATACTGAGTTATGTGGTATGTGACTTGCCAGTAGAAGGGAGAAATTCTGGATGTATAACTGATTCTGCTCACAAATATCCTTTTGTGATCTTCTGTATACACATAGAATTTTGGAATGATTGGTTCCCCATACTTAAGGTATGGTTCAAAGGCCATATGCTTAATGAAATCTTCAAAGACTCCCCCAGGTAGGAGCATTTGCACCCGAATCTGAAGTTCCAAAATGCTTTATTTATACTTCTTAGTATTGATTATTAGTTTCTACCTTATGTTGTCGATATTTATATACAATTTGTATCTTTCCAACTTAAATGTTAGTCCAGAAAAACAAGGCATCTGTCTATTAGCCTCACCAGAGGACATGTTTATTGACTTTTAGAGAGAGGGGAAGGAAGAGAGAGAGAGAGCAGGAGAGAAACATCAATTGGTTGCTTCTCCTATGTGCCTTGACCAGGGACAAAACCCACAACCTAGGTGTGTGCCACTAGTGAGTATCCAACTGCAGCACTTTGGGTTTAAAGGATGATGCTCCAACCAACTGAGCCACGACAGCCAGGACTTCATTTTTATATTTGCCACAGTGCTTTACACAAAATAAATATCCAGTTTAGGTGCTAACTGCCAAAGTGAGACACACACACATGTTTGTCAGCTTTGCCCTTAACCAACTTAAAATTTCAGATTCAAGCATGATCCCAGAAATCATCCTCTTTACCATTTGCTCACATTTTACTCACTAAGATGCTGCCACTAAGATTAACTGACCAGTAAAAGCAAGGTAAACAATATATCCAAGAACACACAGTGAAAGTGTTTTTGCACTAAAAGTAAACTGAGATTCAAAGTTTTGATACCCTTATTTTCTGAACCATTTCTGTATGTACGGATGTACACATTTATGCTATATGCACGTATATATGCATGCTATATGCATGCCAATTTATTATTTTTAATCATATCACAGTCCCAAAGAGGGAAGTGACTGGTAAAGTTTCTATCAGGAAATACCAGCAGAACCCAGGTGAGAATACTGTTCTCAGGCACACATTATACATACAGGATGTATTATTTCTCTGATCTATAAACTGCTAGTTACTTTTCCATTGTGTTCAACCAAACCATCTCACAGACGTTAGATGGGAACCGGAGCTGTGTGAGCGTACCGACAGAAGTAGGTCTAGGAGATTTAGTGAGATAACACAGATCTCTAAGACTACAAAAAAATATTGATAACTATGCCCTACTTTTCATCTTCATGTTAGATATTACTTTCCTCCTTTGATAAAAGAATCTTTCTAGATGTCCTTGCATCTGGCTTCTACAACTGTGAGAAAGAAATCATTTTCACATTTCACCTCTTACTTTTGAAAAAGAAAGAGTCAGAGAAGTTTTTGAGGTTACGAACAGAATTGGAGATAGAACCAGGGTTTGAACCTAAATATGTAAACTCGTAGCCTTGGTCTTTTTCATCTTCTGTTGTCACCTCCACAAACATACAAACAAAGAGTATGTAAAATGAAGAATGATTATGTTTCTGTAGAAATGCTGACAACTGTGACAATGAAATAGTTTTCAGTTGAGAAAATCAAAATACTTTGTGAACTTGCAGCATGAGGATGCCAGTGGCTACCCTTATAGGTCATGGAAGTTAGAGAAGGCCTTTTTATATTGTGTTCTTTATCCAAGCAGACTCAAGCATTCAACTTATATATGTTGGTTAGTAGGGTTTATGGTTTTATTGATAGCTCAGTAGTTTTTTTGTGTTAACAAAAACAACAATAAAACCAAGTACAGAAAGTAGTATGTGCATAACTGGATAAACATGGTTGAGAGTTTGAAGTATTCTTTCAACTCTTTTTATTCATATATAAATATATATCTAAATGTCTCGTATAAGAATATTTAAATTTTTAACCAGATGCATATCACTCTATAGCTGGCTTTTAAACATTACGTTATGATTTCTATATTATATATCTACTTAACCCCACATACTCCTCCTGTTACTGGATATTCTCTCTCTCTCTCTCTAAGACTAATCTGCAATGGACATTTTGCCCCTTACACTTTCATAAGTGATTATTTCCTTATGATAAAATTTTACATGTAGAGTTGCTGGGTATAACAGGTTGTGTTTTCCAATGACATAGTTTGATGTGAAGACTGCATTTAGGAGATATATTAGGAAGTGCTCCTGGCATCAGTGTCTATGGCACAGGTGGCAAACACAAGGCCCACGACTGAATCTTGCCCTCCACCTTCTTTATCCAGCCGTTCACCTTGTTTCTAGCCAATGGCAGCACTGAGCTCTTGCTTAACTGTTAAGGAGGAGTTACACTGTTACAGTCCTGAAATTACATTCGGCCCTTGGAAGGCAACTGTGAGCTGATGTGGCCCCCAGTGAAAATGAGTTTGACATCCCCGGTCTATGGAATGGAAGAGCAGGAAGCTGGACCAATGAGAAGCTGGTTGCTATGCAATCTCGAAGAAAGTCATGGCTGATTGTCCTGGGAAATTTTAAGCTGGGTTGTACTCTTAGAGTTTTCTCAAGTTAGGATGAGGTGGATTGATTAGCCACTGGATGCAGGCTGCCCACAGAAGAAAGTGGGCTTGTCCTGTAGCTAGGTGGCTCTCTTAACCCTGGGTGATTCCAGAAGACAGTTGACAGGTGAGCGTTGTTTGCTGTACTGCACTGAGTCAACGGCAATGCATATGATCTAAATTGATAAATTATGCCAGGTTACCATCCCAAAAGCTGCTAAAATATATGAATTCCATCAGCAGTGTGTGAGAGTACTTGCTGCCCAAACCTTTAATAATGCTAAAAACTATCAATCTTTATAATGTTTGTCATCCTGATAGACAAAAATCCTCATTATTGTTTTAACTTGCATTCATTTTTAGTGAGATTGATATCTTTTTGTATATTTAAAGGTCTTGCATGTTTCCTTTTTAGTGGCTGGTCTGTTTATGCCCCCTTTGCCATTTTCTATTGTATTAATCTTTATGCAGTAAGAATATCAACCATTTGTTTTTTACATATGTTGTATGTATTTTTTGACATTTGTAATTTGCTTTTTAATGTTCTTTGTGTATCTTTCCAGGTAGTCTTTTACATAGTCAAGTATGTAGATCTTTATTTCAACCTCTGTGGTAACAGGATTTTTCTTATTCAAGATTATAAATGTATCTTCATATATGGTTTACTTCTAAATTTTATGGTATGTTGAATCCCTTTTGATTTACATGCATAAATATGTATAACATGACACCACAATGGAAGTCTGTGCTGAGGCACCAAGGTACAACCGATACCTTGTTCTGAAGTATCTCAAAGGGCCAGAGCATGACGCAGCCATTGTGACTTCACATCGTGAAAGTTGCAGGGCTCTTCGAAACTCTCAGCTTCACCAAGGACATGTGAGGGTCAGGAGCAGCTGATTAAAAACATGTATGTTCTTTAGTTAAGCTCCTAGTGTTCCATGAATGTATCATACTCAGGGAGGAACACGTAAGGTGGGTCTCTCCTCACTTTAAGGAGATCACTTACCAACTTCAGTGTGTCCTCTGAAGTTTCAGGACACGGTCAATAGGTGTCTGATGCACGATGGAGAATTTAAGGGGCAAGGGACTAGCTTCCTAGCTTTTTTTGAGTTTAGAACAAAGGACAGATGGCCACTGATTGGCCGATTTGCATTCCCAGAATTTCTCAGAACAGAGGTTCCTGAGTGTTTCCTGTGATCAGAAGCTCCTCCACCACATCTCTCAGCACAGAGATATAGAACGTGCGGTCAGCTCAGGTCTTATCCCAACGGGACACCAATGAGAGCAAATATTATAGATGTTAGCAGACCTCAGATCCTATTGAAAGAAAGAAAAGTGACAAAACAAAGTTAGTTTATAATTGTAACTTATGAGTCCTGCTTCTTCAACATAATAGTTATAGTGGTGTGAGACAAGGATCTAACCTTTTCTTCTTAAATATAGCTAACTTTTCCAATGCTATTTATAAAACAATCCACCCTTTTAATCATGAATTTGAAATGCTACCACTTTTATGTAGGAAATTTAAATATCTATCTACTTACCTTTCTACTCCACATGCTCCAGGAATGTAGTAATTCCTCTGCTTTTTCATACACATTTAATAAAATGAATTTATAAAAAAAATCAATATCTGGCTAGATAAATCTATTATTATTTTGCTCAAACATTCTTTTTTCTATATTTGAGTGTTTCTGTTTTACAAATAATTTTTTTGCAAAGAACAAAATGAACTTTAAGTTAATCAGCCTCCAAAATTGTAGATATTTTATTGGAATTGCAATAAATTCAAAAAATGATTTTAGGCAATATTTGACATCTTTTATAAAATTTAGACTTCCCACCAAATGCTTCCTTTCTGTCCTTCAGTAATTTTTTCTGGCTTTCTTCCTAGTGTTTGCATTAAATCCTAGATATCTTTTATTTAATTATTATGGTGACTTAGATTACTTGTTGCCATACTTGCAAATGTCATAGGATTACATAATCTATAATTATTATAATTACATCTACTGATGAATGCTTAACTTCTGACTCTCTGGAACATTTTTTAAGTCCCCGATTTTTATATTTTAATGATTTCCACAGTGTAAACATTTCTGCCATGGCCAACTTCAAGCTATGAGCTATTAATGACACCAGACGTGGAATTAGGAAATGTGTGCTGAATTTACTCTTGTGAGCTGTTATATACCAATTCAAGTGTATTACTGTTACTTCTTTTCTAGTCAAATAATTTTTAAATGATTATAATCAATTTTTTTGTAAAGTCCAAAGTAAACTTTATAAATATGAATTTAGAACCTAAGAATAAGAATCCAAGAGCCTAGGAATTAAAATGTAGAAAAAAAAAAAAACTTTGCCTTTAAATATATATATTTTTCCTGAATTTATGTCTTGCTGCTACTTCAGATACATATTAATTGAAAGAACATTAGTTATAATTTATCCTGTTCTCCCTCTTAGGGCTCTTGATCTGTGGTTTTCCTCTTCCTGTGATTCTTATCTGTAGCTGGCTGTGTGGGTGAGTGAAGTGCACACTGCCTTGGATGTGGCAGTCCTCTATACCCAATGTCCTTAAAGACTCCACTCAACTATGCAAGTTCTCTTCGCCGAGTAGACTTTTAGAGAAGCCACTTAAGGCACGAATTTCTTGTGACAGTCTCAAAGCTCTTCACTGTGTTCTCTGATGGTGCTTCTTCCCAAAGCTTCTTTCAGCATCTTTTGGTTGTATTGTGCATATGTCTGTGTCGTGTGTAGTTTATAGTTACAAGATGAGGAATGCCATGGAAACCCAATGGAGTTCTGAACTTCTTCTGTTTTGTTTTAATTCAGTTTTGTTGTGATAACTCAAAACTACCTTTAAAGTGTTAACCTCATTTTTCTCTTCTCCCCTCAATTAGGAGCCATGAGTGTCCACATAAATAAAATGTTGGGACAGATGCTGTATGCAGTTGCTTGGGGCTCAGCTAAATTTGACTTTGCTACCATCTCTTCCCACTACAGTGTCTTCCTCCCCTCAAAAAAATTGCAGGCATCTTCCCGGCCACCATTCCACGCTTGAGGGTTTTCCAAACCTTTGTTTGGAAAATACTTCCGCTGATTTTTGAGGTAGATTCTTCCTTTGCCTGGCGTATTAGTTTGCTGAAGCTGCCATAACAAATTACCACAGACTCAATGACTTAAAACAACAACAACATAAATTTACTTCCTCACAGTTCTGGAGACTGAGTCCACGGTTAAGGTGTCTGCACAGCTGGTTTCTTCTGAGATCTCTCTCCTTGATTTGTACATAGTCATCTTCTCTCTTGTCTTCACACAGTCTTTCCTCTCTGTGTGCTGTGTCCTTGCTTTCTCTCCTGAAGTAGACACCAGTCATATTGGATTGGGCCCAGTTTAACGATCTCATTTTAATTTAACTACTTCTTTAAAGACTTTGTCTCTAAAGACAGTTACATTTTGAGGTACTAAGACTTAGGGCCGCAACACATAAATTTGTTGGGGATAACATTCAACATAAAATACCAGCATTGAAATTCAAGCTATTGTCCATTAGTTGGCACTTTACCTAATCTGCCTCTTTGATGATACTTGACTTGGTTTGCCACATTTAACTCTTTTTTATTCCTATATTTCCTTGGCCTTTCAATGGGATTTGGGGAAAAGGGGAAGATGAACACATGGACTGAGATTGTCATCTCTATATTGAAGACTTCTCATGTTTTCCAGTGCCTAAGCAGAAAGCAAAGAGAGGAGAGGACATATGCAGAGTGGTCACTACAGTGCACTGACCTGCCCTAACCCTGAAAGGCATGACAGATGTGTATGCACGAATCTTCAGTGAGGAGTGGGCCTGAAATGCTCTCACATTTAGTCCTCATTTCAATGGCTCCAAAATGTTTATAGCCACCATTTTGAAGTTATTGATTAATATATAATTAAGCTTTGTAAAGTTAAAGATTAACTACAATGAGCACGTTTGTAAATATTCTAAGACCATTGTCAGAATATTATATAGTAATACTTACATTTTCTTAAGGACAATTCAAAATTATATTACCTTCTATACTACGTATAAGGAAATACTATATACAATATTATATGTAACATATAAAATACTATATAAAAATAGTAATTTACAATGTTTCTGTCTATTAGTATCTAATTAGTAATATTATTTTGTAGTCATAGCAAAATATGAGTCTTTATAAACTACACAAGCACTATTAATAATAATGGTTAAAGTTTCTTATTGTAAGAACATTTTCCAAGAATGCATTTCATTGTCTTCTCTTGATTCTTCAGCCCACACAGCTAACACAACTGCCCCCTTTAATTAAAATGGGAAAATATATTACTTATAAAGCTTAGTGTTAAGCAGAGCCAGAAACAAAATCTATAGTTCCCATAATGGGAGATGCACTATAGAATGGAATAAAATGATAAATTGATAAATACATGGTATAATTATTTCTTCCTGTTGCTATCTATCTTTTATCACTGGCAAGAAAGTACAAAGAATTATAAAGCCCTGTTTAATAAAAGAAAAACTATGAACTACATAACTTACAAGATGAGATCTTATACTTTTAAAGGTTTTTGAAATTAAAATTCTGCCTAGCTCTTTTTATTCTTGACATAATTTTTCTCCTCTCTTTATAATAATAAAATCCCTCTGGATAATTTCTCCTATTTTTTTTTTCTGAGGAGTGAAATTTTTCAAGTGTAAAACAATTTTTAACAACATATATTTTGTATTTGTCTATGGATGCTGTGGTCATACATTGAAAAACTGAGAACCAATGCAGTTATATTATTAAATGAACTTTGGACATCAAATAAATATTTACTGGAGGCAAAGAAACAAAAATATAAGCTGCTTACTCTGGGAGCTTCTCAAATTCTCTAATCTATTTGAAATTATTTTGATGCTGCAACGTAAAGGTCTGAGCTTTGTCTTTGTTGCAAGCAAGTCTCACCCTGGCATTCCCTACCTCTGCTATTTTAACAGTTGTTAGGATTCTGGAGTCCGTATTTCCCTTCATCTTGTTTAAAGTACAGTTGGGTGTTTCTACTTACCATTACATTTTAAGTCAAATAAAATTTTCATATTTCTCTTATAAAATAGGTATTTTCTGAGGGTGGGGAGAAAGGAATGTGGAGATTGGGGGAAACGACCCGAGGGGGCCACCGTGCTCACAAGCACCTGTTCACAGGGATTAATGAGGATACTCTGTGCCGCCACCGCTTTGTGTACAGGTTTCACGTTGAATGAGTGATGCAGTAATGCAGAGCTGCATTAGAGAACTGCTCATAGTCAAAGCACTTTCAAAATGCTTCTATCACAATATAAAAACCAAAAAAATCACACCATTGTTTTGTGTTTGTCTATTGGCTGGTGTGTAGGAATATAAAACCTAGTGGCTGTTCCTTAGGGAAGACGGGGATATAATGTGTATTTATTTTAACTCTTTAAAATAAAGCATTAAGGTTCTACTCAGCTTTAGTGGACTCTTCTTGGCTTAGCCCCACTTTTTAAAGGGTACATATGGAGACTAGGTTGAATCTATCATAACTCTTCCATAATGAGCAAAATAATTAAATAGCATTTACCTATTAAATGTCAGATATATCCTTCTATTCTTTATAACCTTCAACTACTCTGTTAAAGTAGGTTATTTTAACCACTTTTATATAGGAAAAAAATGGACTCCGAGAATAATGATACTACCAAGGTTTAAACACAGCACTGTCTTACTGAAAAGGCTACATTGATTCTAACTCATGTAGTTGTCTCTAAAGTGTTCAAAAGCCTTTTCTGATTTTGTCGCTAATAGCTGCTACAATGCATTTGAAGTCACAGAATGGGGATGGAACATGACTGAGGTAAATCATACTACTCAGCTTTCCTTTGGATCCACCAAAGAGGTTCAGCCATGTAGTCAATTAAAAGAAATGAATGAAAACATCTACAAATAAATTCTGCAATGACTGTCTAAACACCACATCGTGGAAAAACCTCAGACAGACATGCTGAGATTTATAGATACGGAATGTCCTCAGTTTTTGAGGTCATAGGCCTACTCCCTGGCCCAAACTGCTTCTCTGCCCTTCCCCCAGGCACCAAACCATGGTTTGTCAGCATAGAAATCCTTTACATTTCAAGAACATCCTTCGCCTAACTGGCCCAGTTCTGTCTTCTGCCGTTCCTCATTTGGCACAGCAATATCAACATACTGGCCTTTTAACAATGCATCGTGTTTTCTAAACGACTGTGTCTTTTTGGTCAAGGCGACCTGTCTGTTTGGGATATTAACACCACTACCACCTGTTTACTGAACTCTCCCTTTCTCTACTTTGGGTCACAGATGAGAGGCAACAATTTCTGTAGCTTCTTCTGTAGGTCCCCAGAAAGACCAAAGCAATTCTCCTCAGCTCCCACACACTTTGTTTATATCTTTACTTAAAAGTAATTATTCATATTAATTAAAATGACTTTTTTCATTTGTATCTTCTCACTGTAATCTGAAACTCATTCTAACAGACACAATGCCCTGCCTGCTAAAATTGATGACTAGATCAGGGTAGGCACCCACTAAAGTTTGTTTAATTAATTTTTTAACAATTAACTAAGAAAATAAGGCCACAATTCCCTTTCTTTTTAGGCTTTATTTTTTGGGGGGGTGGCAAAAAACCCAATATATATTCTATCCATATATTAAATAATAATGAAAATACTTTCTCAGAATTATATACTACTACACACATAAAAAGGAGTATACTATAGTTTTAAGTCCCCATTTGGAAAGAGATTTAAAGAGTACTCATTATCAAATAACTATTCTTATAACATTTTTTAAAATAAGAAAAAATCCTGTTTTCTTTACTTCTATATTTTAGCGATATTTGTTTTAGTGTTATTATAACTTAAACACTTAAGAGTTAGGTGACCACTTTATATAAGGTTAAAGGAGAGACTTTTTTTTTCTACTTTGTATTTAAGAGTAGAACCTACCAATGGGAAATACCAAAGACTTAAACGATTTCCAATGAATTACCATCAAAGGGACTTGTGCCTCTTACTTCCCATTTGAGTTTTAGATTTTATATTCAGGAAATACTTTATTTTTTAAGTGAGTTAAAAATTCAATTTGTTTAAAATAACACAATAACAATGAAATATTAAGAATATGCCTAAAAGTAGTACCATTCAGGAGGTATATCTGATACCTGTATCTCTAACACAAATATATTTTTGAAATGTCTTGGGGGAAAACATAACACTTCAAAAATTACTTCATAATGGTTAATTGTATATGATCACAATTAACCCAAATTACAATGATTACATTGTAACCCAACTTTTTCTTCTGTTATTTTTCAAAGATACACAAGAGTTTAATCTCATGAAATTAAGAGAGTAAATCTTATACTGCAGGCTTATAAATCTAGAGTAACACTTCTAGATTTACTCTTACTTCTAGTGTTACTCCAGATTTATAAGAATTAGAAAATAAGCACTGTGGAATTAGAGAATAAGCACTGTGAGCCATCAAAGGGTCAACAGGAAAAATTGGTCAACGATCTTTCATTTTATTTTGCGATAAATGTTGATGGGATAAATATCCTTGTAGCTACATTTTTTTCACTCATAAGTACTGTCTTTAGACAATTATTTAGAATTTTGGGTAAAAATATGCAGAATAAGGTATGTGATCTCTGTTCCTAAATTATTCTTCAGAAAGTTTTCATAAATTTATATACCATCAGCAATATATGAATGTTTGTTTTTTCTCATCAAAATATAATTTATCACAAAATTATGTTATTTTTAAAGAATCCCTACCACTCTGAACAATGATAAATTCTTATTTAATTTTCATTTTGATTTCTGGTGAAGTTTACTATGATCATAGACATTTACATTTGTGTGAGTGCATGTGAACATCAGAAACATTTCCCTGAGTGGGAAATCTGGATATTTGTCTTTCTCTTGTGAACATCAAAGAACTTTTCATGTAGTAATGTTTGCCTGTAACATATATTTTGAATTCATTTTTTCATCCTGTTATTTTGTTTTCAATGTTACGTATATTAATTCCTGGCATACAGAAATTCCAAACTTTAATGTAATCAAAAGCAACATTATTTTCTATTTTTTTCCTTTGTTGTTTTCATTAACTGCATAGAATTTTTTTTTTCATAGTAATTGCCCACCTACACTTTCTAGGAGTGTGTTTTAGCTTGTCAGGACATCCATAATGATGTGGGTGATTATATTCTCCTATGTGCCTTGGAACTGAGGATGAGCAAGCCCATGGTACTGTTTTTCAATCATGTCAGGCTTTATACTTAGGTTCCTTCCAATTGAAATATTTTCTGATTTTATGATTCTGCATTCTGACATTATTGCTGCCAGCATAAACCTTCATAAGTTACTAAATGCATTGGATATTTGTTCAGACTCTTTATAGCTTTTTATGGAAGTTCTTCTTTTTGGTCATCTCTTCAACAATGAGACCATAAAAATGTAAAGGCAGTCTGTGCTTGTGTTAGAGATTAGAAAAATTCTGAAAAATCTTGCAGCTTTTGACAGAATGGCAAGTGAGTGTCTTGCCATTATTCCTCTGGACAGAAGCAGCAAAAAGTACCAGCAGAGTGCTGCTTAGTAAGCTCTTCAACCGAAAAAGAATTGTTTTCTTCTGTACTATCATGTCAGTTCTGGTAGACCTATTTTATTTTGTCTCATGATTTTTCCCCCTTTGATGTTCACCTTACTTCTATTTGCTCTCATTATTATTTTACGTGAATCATAGACACAGGGACCATGGGGAAAATGACAGGTCATTGTATTCAGACCTCTGTACCTAGTGCATGTTATTGCCAGACACTTATATTATTCCCTTTAGAATTATATTTAATCTCTTTCTGAATGTCTTATTGATGTTTCCTCAATGACCTCTTTGGGTGGCTATTCCATTGTTAAATTGCTCTTGCCTTTAGGATACTTTCTCTTATAAGTAATTTAAACATGCCCTTCTTATTTCTTGTAAAACATTCTAAGTCAACCACGAATGATTCTTTGCTCTACTGTATATTATTTTTTTCTTCTGCTATAAAATACCACATGTCATGGGATGCAAGCTCTGCATTCAATGAGTAGGCCATTCGGAAGAAACCTAACAAATTTCTGTCATTCTCTCACACATAAAAGAAACAGCTAAATGTTTTCTAAATTTTTTTCCAGCTTTAATATCCTGTGATCTTATGCTTTGTACCTTGGTTGTGCAGTTTCTAAACTAGTTTCTGACCCATGGTTTGTTATGCCTATGAACGTTTATGTTCTTAAATTTATGGTTTTAATTTTTAAACATATAAGACTCTGAATTTTATTTATAGAAATAATAATACATATTTTATTGAGTACATAATTGTGTACTACTTTATACTATAGAAATATTTATATATTTAAAATTTCTTTGTAATGATATTTCAGTATTTTGTTAGCATTAAATATATGTAGACACAAACACACACAATATTATACACCCTGGCAAGGGCCTGTCCAGAAAAAGTCCATCCACTGTTGATATAATGACAATGGCTTGTGTGACATCAATGTAACCTGGTGGCCAAGGAGAGTTGACTGGGATGTGAATATGTGAACAATGATGACTTCACTGTACTAGTCAATAGGGGCAATAAATGCCTTTAAGTGAGCATGTGTGCTGTGTGGCCATTGCACTCAAAATGACTGAGCAAATAGAGCAATGATCAGCATCAGATTTTGCTGTAAGCTTGAGCATTCCTCCACATGGAAACTATTCAGATAATTCAGAGGCCACAGCTATAGACAACTAGTGATTGGCAGCTTCATCACAACAACACGCCCACTCATGTATCACATCTTGTGCGAGGTTTTTGGCAAAATTTCAAATCACCCAGGTGACTTCGCCCCCCTACTGCCCAGATTTAGTGCCCTGAGACTTCTACCTTTTCCCAAAACTAAAATAATCTTTGAAAGAGAAGACATTTCAGATTTTCAATGAGATTCAGGAAAATAGTACAGGGTAGCTGATGGCGATTGGAAGAACTGTGTGAGGTCCCAAGGTGCCTACTTTGAAGGGGACTGAGATGTCATTGTCCTGTGTACAGTGTTTCTTGTATCTTGTGTCTTCTTCAATAAATGTCTCTATTTTTCATATTACATGGCTGGATACCTCCTGGACAGACCATATATATAATAAATAATACATAACATATAACATATATTCAATTGAAACTATTATAGTTGACATGCTTTTATAACCATCCCTTTTCCTCTTGTGCCTTCGCAGTGCTTTTCCTTTTTATTTATAAAGAATTTCTGGGGGCACAACACATGAAGACACTTTTTAGAACCCTTCCTATTATTGATGACACTATTTTATAATTCTTTTAATTTTTTCCATGTCTATCAAGAATATTTACTTCCATGTATTTTCAAGAATTTTAGAGTTAAATAATATTTTTAAAGAAATTTTTTTTTCTTTTTGAAACAACTTGGTGAGTTATTTAATTAATAATCTTTTCTTTGAATTCTTTAAAAAATTTTTTTTCAAGTACAGTTGTCTCCATTTTCCCACTACCACTTTCTCCCACCCCACCAACCCCTACGTCACACCCTCAATCCTGCTCGCCCTTTGGCTTTGTCCATGTGTCCTTTATACATGTTCCTTGATAACCCTTCCCCTTCTTTCCCCCATTCTCCCCTCCCCCAGCCCCTCTAGTTATTGTCAGTTTGTTCTTTATTTCAATGTCTCTGGTTCTATTTTGCTTGCTTGTTTGTTTTGTTGATTATGTTCCACTTACAGGTGAGATCATATGGTATTTGTCTTTCACCTCCTGGCTTATTTCACTTAGCATAAGCTCTCCATCCATGCTGTTATGAAGAGTAGGAGCTTCTTCTTCCTTAAATGTGCCACAGTTTTTTGATCCACTCATTTACTAATGGGCACTTAGGCTGTTTCCAGCACTTGGCTATTGTAAATTTTGCTGCTATGAACATTGGGGTGCATAAATTCTTTTGAATTGATGTTTTAGGATTTTAGGGTATAGTCCCAGTAATGGAATTGCCAGGTCAAAAGGCAGTTCCATTTTCAGTTTTCTGAGGAAATTCCATACTGTTTTCCACAGTGGCTTCACCAGTCTGCATTCCTACCAACAGTGCACTAGGGTTCCCTTTCGTCCACAACCTTGCTAGCACTTGTTGTTTGATTTGTTTATGATGGTCATTCTGACTGGTGTAAAGTGGTATCTCAGTGTGGTTTTAATTTGCATCTCTCCTATGGCTAGTGATGCTAAGCATCCTTTCATATGTCTCTGGGTCCTTTGTAAATCCTCCTTGGAGAAGTGTCTGTTTAAGTCTATTGCCCATTTTCTAATTGTATTGTTTGTCTTCCTGGAGTGGAGTCATGCGAGTTCTTTATATATTTTGGAGATCAAACCCTTGTCTGAGGTATCATTGACAAATATATTTTCCCATATGGTTGGTTCCCTTTTCTTTTTGCTGATGTTGTCTTTAGCCCTGTAGAAGCTTTTTATTTTGATGAGGTCCCATTTGTTCATTCTTTCCTTTATGTCCCTTCCTACAGGGGATATATTGGTGAAAATTTTGGTGCATGGAATATCTGAGATTTTACTGCCTATGTTCTCCTCTAGGATTTTTACGGTGTCATGACTTATGTTTAAGTCTTTTATCCATCTTGAGTTTATTTTTGTGTATGGTGTAAGTTGATGGTTAAGTTTCATTTCTTTGCATGTAGCTGTCTAGAACTCCCAACACCATTTGTTGAAGAGGCTATTTTTACTACATTTTATGCTTCTGCCCCCTTTGTTGAATATTAATTGAGCATAGAGACATGGGTTTATTTCTGGCCTCTCTATTCTGTTCCATTGATCTATGCATCTGTTCTTATGCTAGTAGCAGACTGTTTTGATTACAGTGGCCTTGTAATATAGTTTGATGTCAGGTATTGTGATCCCTCCTACTTTGTTTTTCTTCCTCAAAATTATTGCAGCTATCAGGGTCATTTATGGTTCCATATAAATTTTTGTAATGTTTATTCTATAATTATGAATTATGCCATTGGTATTTAAGCAGAGATTGCATTGAATTTATAAGTTGCTTTGGGTAGTATGGATGTCCGCTTTCACCACCTCTATTCAGCATAGTATTGGAAGTCCTAATAACAGAGATAGACAAGAAAAAGAAATAAAAGACATCCAAATTAGAAAGGAGGAAGTAAAACTGTCATTGTTTGCAGATGACATGATAGTGTACATAGAAAACCCTATAGACTCCACCAAAAAACTACTCAACCTAATAAGTGAATTTGGAAAAGCAGCAGGACAGAAAGTCAATAATCAGAAATTGAAGGCATTTTTGTACACCAACAATGAAATATAAGGAACAGAAATCAGGAAAAATATCCCATTTGCTATGGAAACAAGAAAAATAAAGCACCTAGGAATAAACCTAACCAGGGAGATAAGAGCCCTGTACTCAAAATTACACAAAACTGAAGAAAGAAATTAAGGAAGACACAAATAAATGGAATAAATACTGTGTTCATGGATTAGAAGGATTAACATAATTGATCATTTTAAACTTAATAGTTTCTTTGTTATATGAATTTTTTGTTTTGTTATTGATTTGATGATATCATCTGTCAATAATATTGATGAGATTTGGCTCTCCTATTGCCTGCACATAATACAGCTTGAATGTATATTTTTTATTAGTATTAATGAATGGGAAGACATTTCTTGGTGTGCTCTTTAGGCAACATTTCCAGATGTTTTACTGAATAAAGTGGAAAACTGTGTCTTGGAAAGTGGCATATTCTTAGGGCATCTGATAATAGAAAATAAATTCAATAGTAGGCAAGTCTGCAGGCAAGGTTAGTTAGTTCCAGCTTCCATGTGCCTTAGTGGTTTGGATCTGCCTCCTAGACCGTGCACCTGTGTTACTCTCCTAACAGCCATCCCCTCTCTCATTCCTATGAAATTTCTATAAAGAATATTTGACAGTGTTTTCACAGCCATTCTTCTTAATCCTGTCTCTTTCCATGGCACTCATTTCCCCACCTCTCTGCCCTATCCCACATCTCCACTGTGTTCAGTGATGTGGGGTTTTGTGTGTGTGTGTGTTTAATCCAATGGGTGCAAAGCCTCTTTCTAATGACCTCCTGAGCAGTTGCCACTATTGACCATTATCTTGTTCTTGAAACTTTCCCCAACATTGGTATAAATGACATTATCTCCCTCTGGTTTTCATTCTAGTTAGATAAATAATGGTTAAGTATTGTGAGTCTGGAGACATTGCCTGAGTTCAAATTCGGACTGCTCCAGTTACTATGTGAGCTCGGCAAACCAGTGAACGTTTCTGTGAAAAACAGTGAGGATAATAACAGTACCTACCTCCAGGAATTGTTGTGAAAATTGAGATATCACACCCAGAGGCACTAGGAACTACATTCTAGGCATGTAGTAAATGATGTATATTCATATCTATTCTTATTTTCAGATTCGCTCCTGGGGACTTCTTACTTAGATTTTTTTTTCATGTTCTTCAGGATTTCATCCATGATGTTCTTTTATTTTTATATTACAAACTATTTTATGGGTAATTTCTACCTTTTCTAGATGTGAATAACCAATAAGATGCTGAGAGCTTCAGCTCAAACCTTTCAATTAGTCTTTAAAGCTGAATATACAACTACCTACTGATTATTACTTAGGTGTGTCATGTGCATTTCAAACTCAACATGGTCAAAGTTGAAACCCCTTTTCTATCACTGTCAACTCAGACTGGCAATATCATTTGTGCCAATCTTATTCAGGATTAGGTGCACAACCACAGGAGTGTAACTAAAGGGCGAAAATATTCAAACTTCTATGTATGTTGAACATTTTTTTTTAAATAAAGCTTGTCTTTTGAGGCCTTTAAAACTTTGACTAACACTGACTTACTCACTGAGCCAGTGTGTCAGAGAGCCTGCGCTAGGAGTTTGGGAGAAGAACAGAAATCCATACCTGACTTTTCTGGATTTGCTACTGTGTACGCTTTCTCGGTTTTACTGTCAGGTCTGTGGGCTAGGTGGAGTCATTCTCCAGGCCACCTCAAGGAGTTTTGCTTTGTCTTGAATTCTCTATTTCTGTTCCTGGAGTTTGGGGAAGAGTCTGAATGGAGCAATGGAGCAATTCTCCGTCCCCCCATTCCCCAACCCCACCAATACCCAGGGGTTTGCAAAAGCTATCAACTTTTCCTAATAAAGTATTCTTTATTAGGTTCTTGAGACAAATATTTAGTCATTAAAAGTTGTTGGAGTTTTTTTTTTTACAAAGAATCTTTTTTTATGTATGTTGTCAATCATATTTTAGTATTTTAGTATTGTTAGAAAGATGAATATTAGAATAGAGCCAACAAATTACAGAAATTGATCACGTAAAAATTAAGAAAAACTTCTTAATCATGGATGAAGTGTTTCAGAGTTCAGAATCGCTAGAATTTGTACCTAGTCGTGGCTAAGGAGAGATAAAACAAAGCGGTTGGATGATTCACCTACAAGGTGATTTTTACAACACCTGCAAAACACAGCTGTGGGTTCTTTCTTTAGGTAACATATGTTTCTGTTTTTGAACTGATGACCTGCTTTGCACTTTTCAAAAACTAGCAAAACAAAATTCCCTGAGAATTGAAGAATTTTTAAACATGTCAAATAGTATGTGAAGTCAAGAATCCTCTAAGGCAAAGGAATCCAGTTTTTAAGAGGGTAGAGAAATAAGCAAAATGACCCAGACAGAAAACTTACCCTAAGAGAGGAAATAGCTGGGAGTGGAAAACCAATTCTTCAGAGGACAAAGATAGGAGGATAATTGGTTCAGAAGAAAAACCTCTACCTGAAGTAGAGAAAAAGCGGGTTGATAACCCTTGTGGAACTGTGAGGGAAGAGAACCAGAGCTGCCTTCATAATCATGGAGGCTGGGCTGGCCCCTGGTACTGGAGGCTCTATTGTGGAAGTTAAAGGAAGTCATTGTTCACTTGTTAAGGAACTCAGATGTTTTCAGGCCACAAAAAAATTAATACGGGATTGAAACTATGTGGAAATAACAAGTAAATAAAACACTAGGTGGAAAATAAAAAATAAATAATATTTAGAAAGATTATTGAAAGAAGAATAATGTATATTCCCCAAATTATTGAACTTTATTCACATTTCAGTTTTTATTCATCCTAAGTGTATCCTTTGAAAACAAATTAAATCACTAGTAATTTTTATCTTTACACATCAGTTTATACGCATGCACTGAGCATGTATACATGTCAAGCATGATGCCTGCGGAGATTACTCAATGCTCTATGAGATGGTTAAGCAATTAAGTTTTGAGCTACTAGAATTGGAACTAGGGGTGTGCATATGTTTAAATGAGTTATACTGACAATGGAGTGATATGTACCTTTCTTTATAATTCTGGAACATTTTCTGTTGGGGCTGCATCTGGATTTTTCTGTTGCTGTTGTTGTTCTAAAAGCAAGAAGAACACAACTCCAATATTTCAGATTATGGAATTATAGAAACTGAGACAGAAATAAGAGCATTGTAAATAGGCAATTATTGGAGAAAACAGATGCCTTTGAATATGATTTTTAAAGATTATGTATTAAAAATTAGAGAGCGTGGTCTTTACACTGATTTTAGTGGCATTATGCAAAGTAGCAACTATCTCAATATAGAAGAACTTTGGACAAAGCTGCACATTTTGAACATTTTGAAGATCATTAGAAGCTGAATGATTCATGAGACAAGTACATATAATACTCCCACATAACATGGCTTCTTGTCCTATCTGTATAAAGACTTAAAAAAAAGAATCAATACTTTGTGAGAGCAAATTTAAAACTAAATAAATAAAATATTGTCATGCAATTCAGGAGACTCTGACTGTCATAAATGCAGTGAACATCTATTAAAAATCCTATCAATTCCAGAGCTAATAGAAATCAAAACTCCACTAGGGTAGATGATGCTGATGTCCTATCCATATTCCCTCACTCAGCTTTCAAGTTCCAGCACCTGGCTTAATAATGAACATTTTGGAAGCTGCCTTCCCTTCCTTATCTCATTTCCTCCCTGCCCTAGTGGTGTGGTATTTTCCCCCAAAATAAAATATTCACACTAGACTCCTTGTGTCAACATCCACTTCAGGGGGCATATAAACTATGACACTGTCTTGGGGATTTCTATGTTATTTTCAGGGTGATTATGTTTCTAAAGGCCTGGTAGCCTCATAATCGAACCAGAGGTGGAACTCAGTTTCTTCTTTAGTTCTCCAAATGAATACTTACCCCCACAATCTTTGTGAATTTAAAAGATCTCATTGAGAATTTGATTTGGAAGGCTCTCTGGCAGGAGTCACATGGCACGATGTGCAGCTTTTCTCTCCTTCCCTTTTGCAGAGTGCAGATTCTTCTCCTGTCTTTGACATAGAACCCTTTCTTCAAAATTCTTCCTCTCATGGTGTATGCAGGCCAGCTAAGACCTGGGAATCCTACCTTCTATTCCTACATGAACCTTGGAAAGCTGGAAACTTGAGAACCTACCTTTAATTGGCTTCACAGTAATTCAGCCTTATTACCTGCTTTCTTACACAGAGTTGGCAAGCCAGAAATGTAGCACCTCTTAAAACCATCCCTTATAAAAACACTTAGAATATTGAGTGCTCACAATCTTCCAGGTATTGTTCTAAGGAGTTAGCTAGGATTAATTTATTTAATCTATTTATACCCCAGATTTACAATGAGGAATCTGCAAGACAGATAGGTTAGAAACAACTTAATAAAGGCCACACAACTAGTAACTAGAAAAGCTAACAGAGCGCTACTGGGTCTCTACAGCTACCACTCATAACCTCTATGCCATAATGCCTCTGAAAACTTTGTCTTCTGGGTCCCTACGTGGCTCACTATCTGTGAAAGGAAGTGCAAATCAAAGGCAAACCCATAGTGAACAATCTAACTCTTCTCTCTACCTCCATGTTACCTTCAGACGTCATTGGGTCAGGCATATACTCACACCATTCCCCGAAGGTCCACTTCTCTCACCCGTCTTCCTCACAGGTAATCACCACAGGAGGTACTTCACTACTTGATAGGCTTCACAATAAAACTAAACTCTCGTATTAAGCCACAAACATCTACATTTGCACAGGCCTGTTAAGCTGTACAAGGTAGTAATAATACAATTTTTATAGAGAATTAGGTCCAAATATACAATCCCTGAAGCAATCCAAATTCCTGGGTTACTAAAAAGGTGCAGGGTAGTAGGATGTGAACCAGTACTGGGATTGTGGTAAATACCCCATGGGATATTTTTCCAAATCACAAATGGCCATGGTCTCAACCACCTTTGGTTAGCTTTTGTGCATATAGTCAATCATACTTTTCTAGCTGGTTGAGACAAAAGAGAATATTTTTCCAATCTGGAAAGAAAGAACTGTTTCCCCCCGCCAGAGAATTTATAATTTATCCTAACATATCGTTGTTCAATTGAGAGCAACCATAAACTTAGAAGTGTGGTGTGACGCTCTTCCACCCACTGCTTGGCAGGCATTGAGTGGCAGAGAAAGCCAGTTTACAGAGAGAGAAATTGCCAGTAAAATTTCCTGTTCAAGAAACAAAATTGGATACTTTCTTTTTGAGAGTCTATAATATACCTATGCATCATTTATAGTATTTGGGCTTTTTCATTTGTTTGTTTTTAATCCTCACCAAAGGCCATTTTTTATTTTATTTTTTTAAGAGAGATGAAGGGAGAAAGGAAGAGAGAGAGAAACATTGTTGTGAGAAAGAAACACTAATTGATTGTCTCCCATACAAGCCCAGTCAGGGGATCCCATGCTTATGAACCGGGGACTGAACCAGCAACCCACGTGTATCCCCTGACCAGGAATCAAGCCCACTGCCCTTTGCTTACAGGTGACATTCCAACCACTGATCCACACTGGCAGGGCTCTCTTTGTTTCTTTATGTCTTTTTTTTTTTTTTTTAGGACTGAAGAAGAAATTATTTACTTATTTATTTATTTTGGTTTTACATTTTCTATCAGTAAGCATTTTTTATTGTTGTTCAAGTACAGTTATCTCCATTTTCCCCCACCTCTCTCCCCTGCCCCTCCCACCCTAAATCCTACCCCTCTTTGGTTTATCCGTGCGTCCTTTATACATTTTCCTTGAGAGCCCTTCCCCTTTTTTCCCCAGTACCCCTTCCCTCTGGTTACTGTCAGTTTGTTCTTTATTTCCATGTCTGTGGTTATATTTTCCAGGTCTGTGTTTATATTTCCTTGTTTGTTTGTTTTGTTGATTAGGTTCCACTTATAGGTGAGATCATATGGTATTTGTCTTTCACTGCCTGGCTTATACTTAATCTAGCTTGAGTTAATTTCTGTTTATTTCAATTTACAGTCCAAATTAATACCGAGATATAACCCAAAATTTACATAATTTTATTAAAAAGAACCCCCTGCCTTTTTAATCAAGTTTGTCTCCATTCACAACTGTAACAAAAAGTTGCTATGGCAGTTTTAGAATGTAATTCACAAGACCAGAGTGGTCAGATTCATCTGTGACCAGGGATATATCTCGGTGTGGTGCAGCCAGGACTGGTCATTTCTGAAAGCAATGGTTATTTCTCAAGGTAAATGGCATTAAATGTGTCTTTACCAGATACTTTCATAATTCCACATTCTCCTTTTAAAGATTCAGGTCATCTTAGTTTTAGTTTTCAAGTCATTAATTTATTCCTGTTTTTTCTCTTCATAGAAACTTTTGATAATGAATCCTGGCTTTATCAGAGCTTGGGGCTTTTTAAAAGTTCAAGTTCACTGTGAAGTCAAGGTCTTAAAATTCCTTATGAGTAAATGATTTTTGCTTCATTTTCACCTCATTTTTAAGATTAGCTATAGTCTTCTTTAACTAAACTTTGATTTGATATTTGATTTCATGTGTGTGTGTTAATGCAGGCATGCATTTCTGCATGTATGTATGCATGTAACACTGTCTAAATTGTCATACTGAAAACAAGAGGCAGGTGAAGACCATTAGTATCAATTCATTAACGTAATTTAATTATTTAATAAGGTATAATCCATGTATGTATATTGTTTGGAAGTCCAAAATAATTTGTTTTCTGGAGTACAGGATGTTTCCTCTGCTAATAATGACTATTTCAGTTGTATACCTGATTCTGTTAGATTTTCTATTTATGAGAAATATGCAATTTTAGAAGAAACTGAAAATTATTTTTTTATTTAATTAATTTTTTTTGTTTAATTACAGTTATTTGCAGCCTCTCCCCTCCCCCCTCCCTTCCCCTCCCGTCCCACCCCCCAACCTCCCTCCTCCCACTTAGTTCTGTCCATGTGTCCTCTACAGTGATTCCTGAAAACTCTTCTCCCCATTAGAAACTGAAAATTATTTTAAAAGGAAAATATCACTCAGTTTTTCCAAGCAGACTGTGATGTATTTTACTAATAAAAATTGGAAAATGGGTTTATAGTCCTTTCAAGTTTATGTCTAATGAGTAGTTTAAAAGTTGGATTATCATCTATATACCTTCCAAAAGGACAATAAAATAAAGTTACATGCAACTAAGCAAAACATAGATTTGATTCTTCCAGGAAGAGCTAACAGTATTTGCATATCATTATAGTCCACATCGTTATTTCTTTCTTTAAGCAGATATTTACATTTGGAGCTATATTTACTATTTAAAGTAGCATAATATAATAGAAACAGCAGGAACCCTCAAGCCACATTCCTTTACATTTCTAACGCATAAATATTGTGTTCTTACATGACATTACTAAGACTCACCAGACAAAATGAAATTTTATGGTAACTGATTGCAATTTTCTTGTAGAAAGCTGGGTTGAGAAAACGATGTATAGAACTTAGAGCTAGTTAAAGCATAAAGATCATGCAGAATAGAAAAATCATTATGCAAAAAAATTTTACTTGTTCAGTGTATCTTTTTATTGATTTTAATTTTTATGTAAAACATCATACATAAAATTCATAAAATGTATAAGTACAATTCACTTATCTCTATTTATAGTATTATCAAATATGTAAGTTACCCTGAAATATTTCTCATTATTTTTGGATGTTATACATGGAATCATACTGTCTGTATCTTTTGTTAAATTGCTGTTTTTCACTTAACTTTATGACTTTTTAAAAATTTATCAATTTGTAAATCATTCAATATTACTTCAAAGGATATCTTCATTTATAAGACATTTTTCAAGCTGCATTGTTTAATCCATTATACTTTTGGTAAATAACATCTGGATTATTTCCAGGTTCTAAAAATTTGTTTTTAGTATTATTGTATTGCTAGAACATACTTGTATCTGTAAGTTATATATCTAGAATTGACATTGTTGAATCAAAGGACATCTTCACATTCAAATTTACTAGATAATTCAAACTGTTTTGCAAAATTGTGCTATTTAAAATTTCCATCCATGCATGAGGATTTCATTTCTCCAAATCATAATCATATTTAGAATCTACTAATCTTTTAATTATTATCAATATGATGACTGATATACAGTAAAACATTATGGGCTTAATTTGCCTTTCAATGATTACTAGGGAGGTTGAATAACTTTTTAAAATATAATTGTGTACCATTTGTTTTTATCTTCTTCAAAATGTTTATTTCATTTACCCATTTTTATCTATTGATTTGTTGGTCTTTTTATTATTGATTTGTAGGAACTCTTTATATATTTTAAATGTTAATCTCTTGTCTTTGTGTGTTTTGTCATTTTCTTCTTGCAATCTTAGAGTTTTTATTTTCCCTATCTTATCATGTCATTTAATGACTATAAAGTTTTAGTTTTAACAAGGTCAAATTTACTTTTCCTTTATGCTTGGTGCATTCATGTCTTATTTAATGCACTGCATAACCAGATGATATTTTTCTGTAAAAATATAAAAATTTGGCTTTTGGCAATTTGTGTCTCGATCTTCTGTAATTGATTTTGTGTGCAGTTTAAAGTAGCATTTTTAAAATTTATTTCTGAGAGGAAAACCAATTTTAACTGTACCATTGACTAAAAAGGCCATTTCCCCCCCACTGATCTGAATATCAGGCTCTCTCATCCCATGCGTCGGCGTGAATTCAGGAAGCGCTTTGAGTGGTGTCACACTATTGCATCGGTCTATTTACCTATCCCTGCACCATATGACATTACTTCGAATATGCTAACTTTGTAGTTAATATATTTTTTAAGATTTTATTTATTTTTAGACAGAGGGTAAGGGAGGGAGAAAGAGAGGGAGAGAAACATAGAGAGAAACATCAATGTGTGGTTGCCTTTCATGGGCCCCCTACTGGGGACCTGGCTTGCAACCCAGGCATGTGCCCTGACAGGGAATTGAACCAATGACCCTTTGGTTTGCAGCCCGTGCTCATTCCACTGAGCTATACCAGCCAGGGCTTGTAGTTAATATTGATATCTAAGAAGCCCTCCAACTTCTTTTAGGAGCATATTTGATAATTTTTGTCCTTATATGTATCATAAAATCATATCAGCAGTCTCATTTTTTAAAAAATGGCCATGATTTTGGCTGAAATTGCAGGGTCTCTATAATTAATTAGGCAAGAATTCATATTTTTACAAAATTGATTCTTTTTATACATGTATATGATATGCTTCTTCATTTAGTTAGGTCTTAAATGTCTCAATAGTATTTTATAGTTTTCTACATGGAGGTCTTATATATAATGTTTAGATTTATTTATAGTAACATATTTTATTAGTTTTGTAAGTTTATGTTTCTTTTAATCACATTTTCTAAGTCATTCTCTCATATATATTTGTACTTTTACACTTTGTATGTTAAATTTTCTAATATTTTTACCTAAGAGAATTTTCTTGAAGTCCAATAATTTGTGAGTAATTTGCCATAGATTTTCCATGTTGAAAATTATATCATTTGGAAATGATAAGTTTAGTATGTTCTTTATTTGTTGGGATATTATAAGATATAATTTTTTAATTTAAAAATTTTAACATGCATATAACTTTAACAAAATTTAAACAATAAAATTTTTCATCTTTCCCCCAAATAATGTTAGTGGTTAGATTGGTTAAACTTTAATCACCCATTTTCTAGTATGCAGTTGTTATACAAGATTTTTATTCTCTCTTGATTTTGTACCAACCCCATTTAAGTAGTTATTATTAGTATAGATTCACCAAGTATATCTGTATAGTTTTACGTTTCCCCCCTGCAATTCCTTTTTCATCTCAAAACTCCCTTCTACTAGAAAGAAGTAGATCTTTCATGATTTCCTTCAATGAGAGTCTTTTAGTTTTTAACTCTCTCAGTTTTCATCATGTAAAAAAATATCTTGCCCTGACTGATGTGGCTCAGCAGATTGAGCGCTGGTCTGCGAGCCAAAGGGTCACTAATTCAATTCCTAGTTAGGGCACATGCCTTGGTTGTGGGCCCGGTCCCCAGCTGGGGGTGCATGAGAGGCAACCACGCATTGTTTCTCTCCCTCTATTTCTCCCTTCCGCTCTGTCTAAAAATAAAATAAAATTTTTTAAAATATCTTTATCTTCTTTGAATATCAATTTTTCCGGACATATAATTGATTATTTACAGTTATCTTGCTGTTTGAAGAAATCATTTAGCCTCTTTCTTTTCTCTCTGTTGTTCTTGTTGAGAAGCCATTTATTTGTACAATCATTATTTCTTGCTATATTTTTTCATATTTTATTTTATTTTTTATTGCAGTTTTCCATTACCATTTAGTTCCCTTTTACTGTCTTATCTCTCACTGCTTTTAAGAACTTTCGATTTAATGACTTTTCCCTTTAGCTTCTAATTAAATTTATTATATTTTATCTGAGCTAAGGATGTGGATCTCATTAGTAATAACATCTATATTTTGTTAGTTTTTTTCTCAAATTGAAGCTGTACACTTTGATTTTCAGCTTGCTTCCCATAAGTGTCAAACCATTAATCTTCGAGGCATTAGGCTCACAGTACTAAGTTGTCAAAACTCTTAACAAAAATCACCCGGATCTTTACTTAAAATGTTTATTCTTGGAATCATTCATTGGAGAGTCTGATTTGATTGGCCTATTTTGGGTCCCAGAAAACACCTGCAGGGAAGGAAAAACTTTTCCTCTAGCCTCTTAGGTTCAGTGATTGGCAGTTGTAAATTAAACTGACAAAAGGCAGATTAACAGGGGAAATGTTTTATTTCTGCATGCAACACGCATATATGTAGGAAAGCTCAGTGATGAGTAACTCGAAGAGGTAGAATTTGGAACTTAGATACCAACCCTAGTAGAGGGAAGGGAGGCAGGCAGAAAAGACTCTGATGGAAAAAACAAATAGGTTTTTAAAGAATGATAAATTTTTTCTTCTCATGAAAAAGTAGAAAATAAAATTTGTGATAATGTGTGTCTACAGAGGTATAAATAGTTTTTATTTTTTTAATTTGATCTTTATTGTATTTTTTTACTTTACCTTTTAGTCCCCTTAAAACCCCTCCTCCCAGTAATCACCACACTGTTGTCCATGTCCATGAGTCCTTTTTCGTTTTTGCTCAATCCCTCTACCCCCAAACCTCCCCCTTCCCCCCACTATAGAGGTATGAATAGTCTTTGTGTCTTCTTCTAGGCCATAAAACTCCTCTAGTTAGGGGACTTATAGTACGTTTACTCTAGGTATCTCCTCTGGGAGTAGAAGCGACCTCCAGGGAATTTATGGCAGTCCTCATTTCTCTGAAGTTTCTGCTTTTAATCACATAAACAGAGCTTTGAAAGGGCTTCTTTCTGCATCTATTAAATTGAAGATGGCTTTAGCCTAAACAGTCATTATACCAGCTTTGGAGTTTCAAATCATTACTCGCAGGCCCTAGGGAAATCTAGGCCCAAACACAAACCTATGGCATCAGTTACAAAAATCAAATGCAACTTATATACTGTTGTCCTGACTTCACTAAGATAAAAGACCTCAAGGAAGTCATTTGCACTTCATTGTCTTTCATTTTGCTCAGATAATCATACTGGCCCTCTGTCATCAGCTAGCTGAGAAAACTGGATATGAAACACCTCTGAATATTTCAAGAAGAAATAACAAATTCAGTTGGAGCTAAATTATTTTCTAAGGTTAGTTGTGACTTTTCTTTTGGTGTTTAAATTTTAGTTATGTCCTCCAAATCTATCCAAATGATTGATAATCTTTTCTTGAATCCTCTAGTACCTCAGCACAATTTCCTTTTCTGTATTTTCCCTCATGTTACCACAGACCTCCTTCTATCACCTGAGAGATGCTTTTGACATGCACATGTTTAGTGACTTCACTTGGGAGGTGCGTGCCCTGTGGAGAGTGCGCTCTTAAAGAGAGGGCAGCCAGGTCAGCTCATGCTACATCGGAGGGTAGTTCAATCCAATATAAATAACAAGGCCTGCCTTCTTTCACAGTGTGGACAGCTTTGTGAAGATATAAATTATGTTAGGTTTCTGTACTTCACAAAGCAAAAATGCATCATGCATATTAGAAAAATGTATTAGCCACTAACATAAAGGTACAAACTTCTGGTTTCTATTTATTATATATTTCTAATTGGAATTTACCAAATTCTGACAAGTTAAAGTTTTCACTATGGCTCTCTCACTTTATTTAAAATTTAGAACTTTGTGGCATCAGATACAGATATATTAAAGTATTCAATCAAAAATGTTACCAAATCAATAAAAGAGGTTAAAATTGAGATATTTTCAGACCATTTATTGAAAATCATGCATGTATAATTGAAAAATGGATATGATGTGGTTCCTGTCCTTTCTTTTAAATAATTTTTAATTGTTATTCTGTAACAGTTGTCCCAATTTTTCCCACTTTGCCCTCCTCTGCGCATCCCATCCATCTGCTCCCACAGTCAATTCCCACACTGTTGTCCATGTCTGTGGGTCATTCACATACGTTCTTTGTCTAGTCCCTTTCCCTTATTTCCACCATCATCCTTCACCCTCCTCCCCTGTGCTCACTGTCAGTCTGTTCCATTTCTCCATGCCTCTGGTTCTATTTTGTTAATTAGCTTATTTTGTTCTTAGATTACTCTTATATGTGAGTTCATATGGTATTTATTTTTTACTTCCTGGCTTATTTCACTTAACATAATATTCTCCAGTTCCATTTCTGCTGTTAACAAAAGGTAAGAGTTCCTTCTTTCTTTCCACTGCATAGTATTCCATTGTGTAAATTTACCACAGTTTTTTGATCCACTTATTTACTGAGGGCCCCTTAGGTTGGTGCCAGCACTTGGCTATTGTAAATTGTGCTGCTATGAACATCGGGGTGCATAGGTTCTTTTGAATTGGTGACTTGGGATTCTTAGGGGATAGACCCAGCAGAGGAATTGCTGGGTCAAAAGGTAGGTCCACTTTTAATTTTTTTTTTTAAGGAAATTCCATACTGTTTTCCATAGTGGCTGCACCAGCCTGCATTCCCACCAACAGTGCACTAGGTAAACAACCTCACCCCATATCTAAAATAACTGAAGGGAGAACAATGAGCAAAGCCCAAAACAAGTAGAAAGAAGGAAATAATCAAGATAAGGACAGAATTAAATGACATAGAAACTAAAAGAACAATTCAAATGACGAATAAATCCAGGAGCTGTTTCTTTGAAAAGACAAAAGAAACTGACAAACCTTTAACCAGTTTCATCAAAAAAGAAAAAAAAAGAGAGGACCCAAGTAAATAAAATCAGAAATTAAAGAGGAGTTGCAACTGATATCACAGAAATACAAAAAGAAATGTAAGAAATTACTATGCACAACTGTATGCCAAGAAATTGGATGACCTGGGTGAAATGGACTTATTTCTAGAAACATACAATCTGCCAAAACTATATCAGGAAGAAGCAGAAAGCCTGAAAAGACTGATATCAACTAGCAAAATTGAAGCAGTAATCAAAAAACTTCTGGCACACAAAAGCCCTGGATTGGATGGCTTCACAGGTTAATTTTACCAAACGTTTGTGGAAAAATTACTCCTATCCTTCTCAAACTATTCCAAAAAATTCAAGAAGAGGGAAGACTCCCAACTCTTTTTACAAGACCAGTATCATCCTAATTCCAAAATCAGGTAAGGACACAACAAAGAGAGAATAATACAGGCCAGTATCTCTGATGAACATAGATGCTAAAAATCCTGTCCTTCTTATTAATGTAATCCTGTTTCCCCAGCTTCATCCTCCACCCACTAACCTCACTAGAAAAAAAGAATTAGAATGACTTTTAATAAAATGTACCTTATTCTTTCCATACATTGCATCAATTCTGATTACTGAATAGAGCTCTATGGTTCATTTATATCCAGCATTGTGAGTTCTGAGGAAGGAGCAATTAGACTTCAACAATGGGATTTCAGAATATAATGGACAATATGCCAGGTATTTAGTTTCAGTATCTTCATTTCTATTCACATCTTTGTGTACTGTGTGATTTTTCCTTAATTTAATTTTAGTGCTATTATTGTATCTTGTTTAATTTTTTTATAGCTTGCTATAATTAAGCTTTTATTTGGCAGTCATTTCAAGACCACTGCATAGTCATGGAATTGTTGGTAATATGTGATTACATTATGTTGTCTTTCGCCAAGACACTCTTGTAAATGAAGCATCATCCTCAGAGATTTTCTTGGCTGAAAATGTAAGTAATTAAAAATGTAAACAAATATTATCTGTTACATATGCTGCAATAATAAACACTTCAGTATAATACAAGTTAATGTCTCTTTGGGGAAACAATTTAATCCCGCTACAACATGTTTTATAAACGGACAAATAAATGGTTAAGCACTTAATATCTTATGTAATATGGCATGCAGATGCCCAGAGATTTTATATGTCCTTTCTTTGAGTGTTTATGTATTTCTCAATAGGCATTACCAGGAATCTTTCAGGGTTATTTGTTATTTTATAACAATACCAGATATTGAGATGTGAAAAAAAGAATTACCCAACAAAAAATCCCAATTAACATCCAATATAATAATAACATAAGAAAATGGGCCCTCATTGTCTTTAGATTTTAGGATGAAAATTTTGCTTTCATGGCAAAAACGTCTATGCATGAACTTTACTCATTATTTTAGTTCTTGGTAATCACACTAAAAATCATTGAAGTATACACAAAAGAGAGTATACGTGGTTTTTATCATAATATTATTTTTCATGTCAAAATATTATATAACCTAGGCATATAACTGTAAAGCATTGGTTACATAGAATATGGTAAACCCATCAAATGGGATACTATGCAGCTATTAAAAACCAAGTTGTAGGAGAAAAGTAAATTACATGATAACAGTTATATTCCATAAATAAGCAACAACAAATAAAAATAGGTTTAAAGATCAGTTTTCCAAAGATTATTCAGCTCTGTTAAAAATAAGTCATAATAGGTTCTACATGATCAGTATTTATTGTATATCATTGATGTTTTTCCACACTGAAGGAAACCATCCAAAGAAAATGATAAGATCAACTAATTAAATAGACTAAGTTAAAAAAATTAATTGATATATTTTGCATTATATAAACAGCATAGGCTTTCTCAAACCTGTCCCCAGCCTTTAAATCATGTATATGAAGCAATAAATTGTACCAAAAATCCAGGCATCTAATTGAAAATCAGATTTGTAAAAGGTAAAATATTAGCAGGGTAATTCCTGTGAGGTGCTTAAAAACTATATCTATCTCTTGTTGTACAAGGATAACTTTACTTAAGTTTGATCAAAATAGAAACTGTTTTTTGACTCTGGTCAAATGAGATTATCAAATTATCTTTCTTCAGGATAACTATAAAACTGGGCAAAACTGACAAAAATCCACAATGGTTCCAGCATGTAGACAATGAACATTTCACATAAAAAAATCTGAGGAGCATCTATGCTTGAAAACCTGCTGAACTTTGAGTATATCATTCTGAATCTCTGGCTTGTGGCTGCTCCTTCCACCCAGCCATCCACCAACCTCCACCAGCTACCTCTGCTAGGATGAGATGGTCTGGCAGGTTTTTTTTTTTTTTTATCAGTACACTAAATTTGGTGTGGTAGGGGGTACCCATACCCAGCAACACTGTTACTATACGTAACTTCACAAAGGCAGGTAAGGAGAGAAGCAATGACTCGATGTAGTTAGGTTATGGATGCCGTTATGATTGGGCAGTCTGATTTCTGTTGAGGTTGTACACATGCTCAGTGAAAACTGAAGAAGCCCCAAGCTGTTTGTATACTCCTGAGAATAGGTACATGCACACTGAAGACTTGAAGGGGCCCAGACAGAAGGTACAACCTGAAGTAAATTATGTGTTCTTGCCATAAAAAGGGAAATGATGATTTTGTGATGTGATGGGGTATTGGCTAATGCTATAGTGGTAATCATCTTATAATATGTAAGTGTATCCCATTAACATATTCATACTTTAAACTTATACAATGTTATTTGTTAACTATCTCTCAATAAAGTTGGAAAAAATGGCCTGAAATTTGGAAAGGACACAGATATCAGTAGAGGACAGTAGCCATACTGGTAAATTAATGAGAGATTAGATTGAAATTCTCAATAAGGAGATACACACACAGTAGATATCTACGTACATACATATATCTAATATGTATGTTTATAGGTGAATGTTTGTACATATATATATTAAAAATTCTGGAGTTGAAGAGTACAATAACAAATGAAAAACTCAGTAGAGAATGCAGAGAAGATTCAAGATGGCAAAAAATAAAAGAATCAGTGAACTTGAAGGTAGATCAAGGGAAATTAAACAATTTGAAAAGAGAGAGAAAAAAAGAGTGAAGAAAAATGAAGCCTTAGTGACCTATGGGTCAACATGAGCTATACCATTTTACAAGTAATCAGAGTCCTGTAAGCAATAAAGAGAGATAAGAGATAGAAAAACATTATAAAATAATGACAGAAACTCTCCAAATTTGTTGAAAAACATAATCGGTATACTCCAGAAGATCAACAAATACCAAAAAGGATAAGTAAAAGGTAAAGTGTATACATTAGAACACGTGATGTATAGGCACACCATAATCAAGTTTTTAAAAGACAAAGGCAAATGGAAAACCTTAAGTACAGCAACAGAACACAGTCCATCATTTACATGGGAGAATAATTACAATTAAAGGCTAACTTCTCATCAGGAACAACAGAGGCCAGAAAGCATGGAAAAACATATACAAAGTTCTGTAGGGCAAAAACTAACAACAAAACAAAACAGGAAACTGTCAACTAAAATTCCACAGCCAGCAAAAATACTGTTTAAAAATGAAAGTAAGGGGAAGGTGGTGTAGACAAACTATTCCCTATTCCTCACTCTAGGTACTGCTAAACACCTAGATTGTATAAAAAATAAATATAAAAATATTCTGAAAAGTATAGACAGTAAGGCATCTACCTAGATATCTCAGACTAGGTACCAGGAAAAGTAAGAATATAGAAATGCCGTTAGTCACAAAAAAAGAGTTCTCTCCAGCCAAAGTATCAGGAAGGGAAGTCTAGTAAAACAAAAAGCTTTTAGATAATAACCACAGTACTTTAACCAAACACTCTCCATCAGAAGCAGCAAAGTTCAAGCGAGTATCTGGAATTTCATTCTTTATGGACCAGAACGAGACACCCAAACATTCCCTCATTCTTATTTCTCCTTGCACTGGCATGATATTACAGTAAACTGCTTGAGGGTTGGAATTTGTATCCCCATGGAATGATAAGGAGGGCCCCATCCTTAGTGTAATTAGAGGTCAGCATGGGTAACAATAACAAGGTGCTCCTCCCTTCCCAGCTGTGGTGTATCCATGGAGGTCTAATGAGAAACTTGAGCTCCTTCTTGTGTCTACCAGTAATAAGGAGCCCTCCTCCTAGGTACTATTGGAGGCAAAGTGGAGAACTAGTACTTTGACTGAAGTAACAAGATGGAGCTGTCCCTTCCACTGTCACATCATTGTAAAAAAATAAAGTCCTATAAAACACAACATTTAAGTAAGATTCAGAGTCTTACAAGATGATTTACAAAGTGTCTAGGTTTTAATAGATAGTTACTTGTCATACAAATAACCAGGCAAGTGTCAACTTGAGTAAGAAAACCTGATTGTCCTAATGGGTGCTAACACTAAGATGACACAGACTTTAGCCTTATCTGACTGATTCTTAGGCAGGCAACCAAAAATAATACTTCAATTAGCAATTATGAATATGCTTGAAAAAATGGGAAGTCTCACCAAAACTCAGAAAGACAGAAAAGAAATAGAAGATAGAACCAAATGGAATTTTGGAATTCAAAAATACAATAACTAAAATAACTCAATGAATGAGCTCAACAATATAATAGAGAGACAGGAGGGAACAGAAGAAGGGGTTGGTGAACTTGATGACATGAAAATAGAAAGCATGCAGTCTGAACAACAGAGAAAATAGACTGAAATAAAGTGAACAGAACCTTAAGAAACTGTTGTACTATAACAAAAGATCTAACATATTTGTCATCATAGTCCCAGAGAGAGAGGAAAAAAATGAGTCTAATAAAGTGTTCAAAGAAATAATAGCTGAAAATTTCCCAATTTTGCCAGAGACATAAACCTACAGATTTAAGACCTAAGTAAACCACAAACAAGATAAACTCAAACAAGTCCATGCCAAGAATTATTTTTGTTGTAATTTCTAAAAACTAAAGATAAAGAAAAAAAATCTTGAAAGCAGCCAAGGAGGAGAAATGCAATTCACATAAGGAAGAAACAATAGAATGATAGTGGATTTCACACAAGAAGCGAAGAGCTAAAAGGAAAGACCTGTCAAATAAGAACTTTATATTCAATGAAAATATCCTTCACTAATAAAGGGGAAATTTGAAAATTATCAGATTCTGAGAAAATCTACTGTAAAAGAAGTTCTCTAAGTAGAAAGGAAATAATAAAAGAAGAAAACTGAAATGTCATGATTTGAAATATCATAAAAGAAAAAACCGACAGAACAAAGTATGCAATAGACTTACCTAATTTAGTTTAAAAAACTCCTTTTCAGTTTTCTAAATTATGTTAGATGATGTAAAGAAAACTTATAACACTACCTTATGTAATTTCATTAAATAAAATTGGTCAAAATATACTAATTAAAATACAGAGATTGATAAAGTGGATAAAATAAAATAGCCAACCTAAATGCTACCTAATCATCTCATTTTAAACACAATCATATAAGTAGGTTTAAAGTAAAAGAATGAAAACAGATAAACCATGTAAAAGAAAGCAGGAGTAGCTGTACTAACATCAGAGAAAGTAAATTTCTGAACAAATTATGTGAAAGAGGTAGAGACATTAGATAAAGATAAAATAGTAAATCCATCGGGAAAACATTATTCCTAAATGTGAATGCACCAAACAAAAGGCTATATGTGTGAAGCAAAAATTAGTAAAACTAAAGGGATAAATATCCAAATTCACAATTCCGGTTGGAGATTTCAACACTGTTCGCTCAACAAATAACATAAACACTGAAGATAAACATCAGTAAAGGTATAAAATAATTCAATAACATGATCAAACAATAGGCCCTAAAAGATATTTATAGAATACTCTTCCCAACAACAGAGAATATATTTTCTTTTAATTGTTCACAGAACATATGCCAAGATAAACTATAACCTGGGCCATGAATCAGTCAATCAATCAACCAATGTCAATAATTTAAAAGAGTAGAAATCATACAAATGGGTTCTTTGACCAGAATACTAGATACCAGTAACAAAAATATAACATAAAAAATTGGCAAACACTTTGAAAATAAAACACATACTTCTAGATTAATCATAGGTCAAACAAAAATTCTCAACATAAATGTAAATGTAGAATGATATATTGAATTGAATGAAAATGAAAACAAGCACATCAAAATTTGGGATAGCAACTAAAGCAGTGCTGAGGGGGTAACTTATACCACTAATTTCTTACATTAGAAATAAAACAAATCTGTAATCAAAGATCTCCCAAATAGAAGCTACAAAAGGAGAAAAATAAACTCAAAGCAAGAAGAAAAAAACAGCCCTGGCTGGTGTAGCTCAGTGGATTGAGCGCGGGCTGGGAACCAAGTGGTCCTGGTTCGATTCCCAGTCAGGGCACATGCCTGGGTTGCGGACCAGGTCCCCAGTGAGGGCCATGTGAGAGGCAACCATACATTTCTGTTTCTCTCCCTCTCTTTCTCCCTCCTTCCCCTCTCTCTAAAAATAAAAAAAAAGAAGAAGAAGAAGAAGAAGAAAAAAACACAGTAAAGATCAGATGTCATAAACTGGAGAAAAAATTAAGAAAATTAGTAAAACAAATAAGCTGTTCTTTGAAAAAAATCAATACATTAGATCAACTTCTGGCAAGACAGACAAAAAGAGAAAACATAAATTACTAATATCAAGAATGAAATATGACATATTACTACAGAACTTTCAGACATCAAAAGGATAATTAACAAGTACTATGATGACTCCACACATATAAATTTGATACATTTAGATGAAATTAACTAATTCTTGGAAAAATATAAACTGCCACAGCGCACCCAATATGAAACAGATCGTTTGAATATGGAAATTTAATTCACTAGTGATATCTCCTGAAGAATAAATCTCTGGCTTGACTGGAGAATTCTACCACACAAACTGACATTTTACTGAAATTGTATAGAACTAAATAATACATATAAAAACACAAACAAATGTGTACAACTAAAATTAGGGAAATTTGAATAAGATAGATGGATTGTATCCATGTCAATACTGTAATATAGTTTTGTAAGGTGTTATTCTTGGTTGAATTTACACAAAAGGTACAAGGAACCTCTTTGTATTACTTATTTTAAAATTACACTTGTAACTACCATGATCTCAAAATTAAAAGTTTAATTAAAAAAAGAATTATACCACAGTCAAGTGGGTCTTATTCCAGTGATAAAAAGTTGGTTCAATATTCAAAACCATCTATAAAATTCCTCATATTACCATCATATGATCATATCAATTAAGGGAGCAAAAGCCCTTAATAAAATTAATTACCTCTTCAAGATAAAATTTCTCAACAAACTAGTACAGGAAAGGAACTTCATAAAACTGTTAACGGATATCTAAAATCTCAGTAGCTAACATTATATCAAATTATGAGACAAAATACCATATTTCTGCAAGTATAAACAAGGAAAATGTGTCCACTTTTTTTTACCACTTCTATTCAACATTGTACTGGAGGTTCTAGGCAGTACAGTAAAGCAAGAAAAAACAGTAGAAATTAAAAGTATCCAAATGTTTAAGAAAATAGTACCACTGACTTTATTTGCCAATGAAGTTATTTGGTATGTATAAAATACCAAGGAATTTACACACCTTTATCATATTTCTATATATTAACAATGAAAAATCTGTAATTGAAATTAAAAAATTTATTCACAATAACAAAAAATATTTTGAAATAAATTTAATAAAAATATTTAAGACTTGTGTACTAGAATGAATAAAACATTGCTGAAAGAAATCAAAGTCAATCCATTTAAATACAGTAGAGAGAGAATCCATGTTCATGGATTAAAGTCTCAATTTTGCCAGGATGACAGTTCTCCCCAGTTGATCTCTCAATGCATTGCAATCCCTATTACATTCCAGCAACTTTATGGTAAAGACTGTCAAATTGATCCTAAAATTTGTATGGAAAATCCAAGTCACTAGAATAGTCAAAATCATTTTTTAAAAGAAAAATTGTTGGAACATATAAAATACCTTGTTTGAAAACTTAAGAAGTCCACAATGACAGTTCAGTGTGGTGCTGGCATAAGGATAAAAAGATCAATGAAACAGAGTTGAAAATTCACAAATAAGTTATTTCAGCTAAATTCAATTGAATTTCAATAAAGGCAAGTCAATGGGGGAAAGGTTAGCCTCTTCAAAAAATGATGCTGAGACAATTGAATGTATGAGGAGGAACCTCCCTATTACAAAAAAAGCCCAGAATTACCTTCTGGAGGGTAGACCCCATGTAAACAGATTTCCCCCATTAGCTAAGTGTTCTAGAAACCCATCTGTATCAGTGTACCAGCAGGCATTGGTGTGAGTGGCTGCATTCAGGTTCAGTAAATTTTTTTCAAAGATTGAATGTGTTTGCCCATTTCTTGATGGGTGATTTAGCAGCACACCTGCCCACATCACACTTAGTGTTCAGCAGTTTTTGACCAGAAATGGAATGACCCCTGTGCCTCACCCTCCCTATTCACCCAATCTCTCCCCAAGTGGCTTGTTTGTTTGTTTCCCAGGATGAAAAAGTCCTCAAATGGAAATATTTTGCCAATGTGGAAGAAGTAAAACAAAAAACAGCAGAAGCACTAAAAGGTATCAAAATTGACAAGTTCAAAAACTGTTCTGAGCAGTGGAAAAAACATTTTGATAGGCATGTTACATCAAATAGACAGTACTTTAAAGGTGACTAAGTTTAAACTTGTAAGAATAAGTACACAATTTTTTATTGTTGTTCAGTTACAGTTGTCCCGCCTTTTACCCCATTGCTCTCCTCTACCCTGTCTCCCCCACTCCCACTGTCATTCTCCACCCATTGTCTGTGCCTATGAGTCTGCCATTCATAAATACACAACTTTTTATAAATAAATTCTTTTTTAGGGTACCCCCTCATACGCATGCAAAAACTCCCACAAAACTTAAATAATATCTTTATATTAAACTGTATAGACAATTAATTCGAAATGGACCTTAGATCTCAATATAAGAGAAAAAACTATAAACTGTCTAGAGAAATACAGAGCCATCCTCATGACTTCGGTTTGGGTAAAGAGTTCCCGGATGTGACACCAAAAACATAATCAATAAAGGAAAAAATGCTATGTTACAAGCCACCAAAGTGAAAGCTTTGTGCTTCAAAAGACATGATCTAAAAAAATGAAAGAGACAAGCTACAGACTGGGGGGGAAATTGGCAAGTTATATATTTGACAAAGGAATTGTATCTAGAGTATAAAAGAATTCTAACAACTCAATTGAAATAAGACATACAACCTAATTTTTAAAAAGGCAAAATATATTCACAGAAGTTACACCAAAGAAAACATTAATGGCTTATACAAAATCATACAATGATCATCATTATTAATCATTAGACAAATGTGAAGTACTCTCATGGGAGAGTATTACACATCTATTCAAATGTCTGTGAGACAAGAGAAATACAATAATACCAAGTGGTGGGGAGGATGTGAAAAAAACTAGAAACCTCACACATTGCTGGTAGTAATATAAAATGTTAGGAACTTTGAAAAATATTTTGGCAGTTTCTTAGAAAATTAAACTTGTACTTACCATAAGAACCAAATTTTTTCTAAGCTAAGAGAAATTAAATGTATTCTCACCCAAAGACAGGTATGCTCACAGCAACTATTCAAAGTAGTCAAAGTGTAGGAAAAAATCCAAAGTGTTGTTAGCTGGTAAATTGAAAAACAAATATGGTATATCTATAGGGAACCTATCCAAGTGGCACGGCGAATGTAGCCCAGCCCCTGATTCGGGAAATTGACAGGGAGTGAGTCAGCACACAGGAACCAAGCCCACAGATCAGTTTTCCCGTGGGGAATTGGGCCTGCATTGTACCTAGACTGCTTTGAGGCTTGCTTTTTGCTAAAACTCCCTCACCCTGAATTGAGGCAACAAATGTTTACTGCATATCTTTAAAGTGACTTCCTAAACTCTGTGCTAAACCTCCCCAAAATGGAGTATAAACAGTTCAAGCACTTTTCCCTTTGATCTGCAACATCCATTTCTTTGAAATAATTAGCAACATTCTCTCCTTTGTTATCTGTGAAAGGTAACCACCTAAAGTGAACCTGTGCATAGTAAATGAGGATCATCTTCAATATAATGTGCCCAGAAAAGCAATAAAAACCTGTCCAGGCAGGGGTCGGGGTGCCCTCTCTTACCCAGAGAGTGGCCATGCCGTCCCTTTGCCTCCACAGGACTTCTGTAGTCGGTGTGAATTTGTTCATCGCAGCCACAACACACGGATCCTGCAGCCTGGGGTCCGCATCATATATTCACCCAGTGCAATTCTAGTTAGCAATTAAAAGAAATGAACTACTATACATGCATGTCAAAAATATTGTGCTCAGTAAAAGGAACCAGAGGCAAAAGACTTCATGTTATGATTCCAGTTATTTGAAAAGTCTAAAAAAGGCATATTTATTTATTTTCTTAATTTAATTTAGTATATTAGCGTTTAGTATATACCAGACACTTAGTGTTTTACAGATACTAATTCATGTAATCCTCATAATAGTGCTATGAGGTAAAGACCATAATAATTCCCATTTTATTTTTTATTTTTTGGCCTATTTTAACTTTATTTTTTTTATTGTTGTTCAAGTACAGTTCTCTCCACTTCCTTTCCACCATTCACCTGTGTCCCACCCACCCCCACCAGGTGGTAGTGTGAAAAGACATATTTAGAAATTGATCAAAAAGCAGATCTATTTTTAATTTTTGAGGTGTGTTCCTACTGTTATTCACAGTGGCTGCACCAGTCTGCATTCCCACCAACAGTGCACTAGGGTCCCCTGTTCTCCACATCCTCACCAGCACTTGTTTGTTGACTTATTGATGATAGCCATTCTGACAGGTGCGAGATGATATCTCATTGTGGTTTTAATTTACATTTCTCTGATGATTAGTGACACTGAGCATCTTTTCATATGCCCATTGTCCATCTGTATGTCCTCTAGTGTCTATTCAGGTCCTTTACCCCTTTTGTAATTGTGTTGTTTGCAGGGGGGTGGGGGTTGGTGTTGAATTTGTCTGCTGTTTGACCCAGTGATCCCACTTCTATGAATATATCCAAAGGAACCCAAAACACTAATTCAAAAGAACATAAGCACCCCTATATTTATTATAGTGCTATTTACAATCACCAAGATGTGGAAGCAGCCCAAGTGTCCATCAATAGATGAGTGGATTAAACAACTATGGGACATTTATCCAATGGAATACAACTCAACCATAAAAAAAAAAAGACACTTTTACTCTTTGTAACAACATTATACTGGAGAACATTATTATGGAGAACATTATGCTAAGTGAAATAAGCCAGTCAGGGAAAGAGAAATACCATATTATTTCACTAATACGTGGAATCTGATGAACAAACTGACATGGGAAATGGGAACAGACTCAGAGATGGAGAGAATGGGGCCAGCTAGTGGGCAGGGAGTTGAGGGCTGGAGGGCTGAGCAAAAATGAAAAAGGACTCATGGACGTGGACAACAGTGTGGTGACAGCTGCGGGGAGAGGGGTATATGAGGAGACTAAATGGTAATGGAAAAAAGTAAAATAAAAATAAATGAAAAGATTGAAAGCATATCAGTGATTGATGAGGACTTGGTTGGTGAAGAACAGGGATTAACTGTGAGGGGGCACAGGAAACTTTTTGTAGAAGAATGTGTTCTAAAATTGGATCCTAGGTAGGTATTCACTTCTGTATAAATAATCTACCATCATCATAGACTTGTACATTTATAATCGGTAACTATTTAATATGTCAAGTATTTGTGTCTGTTAATCTGTCAAAAAATAAACACTGATATTATTAGATGTAGGATGTATTTTTTTAGAACAAATGTAAAATAGACTTTTGAAATAGCCTAAGTCCTTTAGTCAACACTTGCATAATTCAAGCTTTTTGGAAACTATGCATTTATTTCATTTTATTTCCTATATCTTGAGATAAGTCTTTTATGTCATTGTTTTAAGTGATGAGATTCACTTGACAAGTGAATTATATGTTCAGTAAAATTTAAACTTTACAACTTAAATTCTATGTTATTTTTTAAACCACATTGTTGTACAACCTATTGATTCCATCACCTTTAGAAGCATTGTTTATGCTCTAGTGTTCCCTGATGCTTCCATAGTTCTTTGAAAAGGTGAACACACAGATGTATAGCTGTTTCTCAGGAAACATTTGTTTAATGTCTACCTGTGCACACATACATTAAATACTCAATTTATTCATTTTGTGTTTTGCATCCTTAAAGAGTCAAAATATTCTAAAATAGTAATTTTTTTTTTCTGAGAGGGAAAGAAAGGGAGAAAGAGAGGGAGCAAAACATCAATGTGAGGGAGAAATATCAATCTTCTGCCTGTCACACGCGCCAGACTGGGGACCAAACGCACACCTAGGAGTGTGCCCTGACCAGGAATCAAACCTGCAAACTTTCCATTTGAGGGATGACGCCCAACTAAGTGAGCCACACTGGCAAGGGCTGTACAGTATTTTCTTATGGAATATCTTAAGATCACAAATTAGAGGAGATCTCAACAGTGTTGGAGTACTGTCAGATGTAAAGCTAGAGAATGGGAAAAAGCCAAAGGAAGCCCTGAAATCAAAGACACATTGCACATCTTAAGTGTGACTAAAATGAAATCCTGTCTTCCGGTCTGTAACATCCAGCCCAGTTTACTCCTTTTCTCTCTGACTTAATGCACACACTTTTACTTTCAATATCAGATTATCACATAAAAGCCCTTTTTATGTGTCTTACTTGTACCTAATGGCATGCAGAACTGGCTAAACATACCGGTATGTGGTCTTTGACCTTGAAGCAAATCGCTTAAAACAAGTAACACATATGTGAAGGGCATATGAACAACTAAATACATATGATTCTAATATTATGCTTTAGTTCTTTAAAATATGCTCGCTTATTATTAATATTTTATAAAAATGATATTGGGCATCCATACAACATTGAGTCATTTTATCTTACCTTATTCTTCGTTCCCTTTCACAGTTCCATATAAGAATTTCACAGCCTTTATTTCAAAGATGAATGAAGACAACTAAGGGATGTCACCAAGTAATTTATATAGCGTTTAAAATTTAGGGCTCCTTTTTATTTATTTATTTTTGGTTAGTTTTGAAGATTTCTTGTTAAGTCTTAGAGAGGAGGGTCAACCTGATTTAACAGCCCCACCAAATTCTAAGGTGTCTCCACTGGTGTTGGAAGTCTTCTATCTTTCCTGAATATGAGGGAGTTCACTAACCAAGAAGAGGGAAAAAAGGAAGCCTCAGGGGACAGTAGAGTAAGTGTTCATTCCGTGGTCATCTTCACTGAAGAAAAAAACGGAAAGTGCTGCCATTGGGTGAATCCCTGACTTATGATACCAAAGTGTTTTCAGATAAAGCCTAACGGAAGTGAAGATTTACAATGAGAGAAAGATATGTTAAATATATAGATTGTTCTACCTTTAGTTCTTCTGTTGTGAAACCAATTGCTACTTTTCAAGAGTTATAGAAATCTCAGCTAGCATCTGTGATTGCTGTTTCAAAGCATAATAAGGAGAGAAAGGGTGTATTATTAATCAGAAAAAATTTTAATTACTTTTTTAAAAAAAGAAAAATGGAGAAATATACCAATAAAATATAATATTATATTTAATTGTGTTTATTCAATGTCACAAATGTTTAAATTAAATTAAGAAAGAGGGGCTAAAGCACAATAATAAAAGTATCCCATATTCGTATACCACTTCCTGATACAAGGTGATATCCTAGCAAAAAAAAAGGACCTATTTTTTAAATCAACAGAAAAGATTCTGAAGGAGGTAGACTTTCAGTCCCTATTCGTTCAGAATTGCTCTTTTTTCAGGTTCAGACCATGCTTCAGACCTTAACCCTCCTATACTCTATTTCCTTTTCCCCTTTCGCTTTGCTCTGTGGATGATAGGGATACCAAATCAATACTGTGTAAAAGAAGCAGATATAACATTCCCAGAGACACTGGAGACAGGGAATAGAAGCCACAATTCATTTTTTCTGTCTCAGTTTAGATTGTATTTATACCACCTGCTATGCCTGTGGGAATGGAATCTATAGTAGTGTCTTTTAGACACAAACTTTCTCTTAGTGGCTTTCCTTTTTCTATTCAGTATGATAGGATTCTTTTTTTTTTTTCTGGGAAAAGTAGTCTATGGCACTCGGCTGAAGAGATGAGGCTTCAATGAGATATAGGAGAGAAAGAGTGACAAATTAAAATGGCAAGGTTGTCTTATAAGATTGTGATCCAGTGAAATGAAGTATTTCTAGTCCAGTCAATGTAGACAGCATTATGCTATGTGGTAATAGATTGCAAGACCCAGGCAGCCTGCATATGTCTTTGAGATAACTGAATTTGTCACCACCAACACTCTCCCATATTGCGTCTTTCCTGGCTTTTGAGAATAGGAGTATGGGCAAAGGCATTTGTGCAAGTCAAGTATTTAGGGATACTTCATTTCCCCTAAAAAAAAGTTCAAAATAAATTTTAATAATATGTCATTCACTGAAATGAAATTCAGCCAAGAAGAATCCTTGAAATACATAACTGATAGCCTTAAAAGTGACAGTGAACTTGGGCATTGAATGTCTTGTTACATCTGTTTCCCCATACCTCCACCTCGTGGTTGACCACACACTCTTTTCTGAGCTGCAGTCCTGCTTGCTGCACATCTTTACCTGGATAAATTTACTATCACTCCAAATTTAACAAACAGTAGATGAAATTTGTAGATTTTCTTAAAATAAATCAGTGGAAATAAATGTAATTCCACATTATCCAACAACAGGTTTAAGTTCAGTCTGCATTTAGCTGCTTTGTACCAAATGGGGAAGGGAAAGAGTATTGGATTGTAAGCATGCTTGACTGGGGAAAACTTGGAGTCATCTCCGATGTGCCTTCTTTGTCCCCTTTACATGTGACTTGGTAAATAACCAAGCCCTATATACGTAGTTGTTTCTTTGTGATGTTTCCTACAAGCACATTCTTCCTTTCCTTCATTCTGCCTCCCATCTAACCATGTCCCCATTTGTCTTCCAAGTGAGAAATACGATTTGTGGGAATTCTAACTGTTATAAAACACGTTCAATGGAACATTGAGAATACATAAGAGAGTAATTTTTTACTTTCATTAAAGTTCCTGTTGATGTGGCCAATTATATTATGTTAAGGAATAGGGGCAAACCCAATTGTAGGGTTTATATTTATGGTATATTTTGGAAATATTCTAAGATTTCTTGGGGACTCAAGCCAGGAGAAAATTTATCCCCTCATAAAGTAGTGGATGTCTTCAGTTGTGGGTAGCCATGTTTTTCATCTTTTGGCAGATCACAGATTTTTAGTTGTTCTAGTTTACTGATGCAATCATTACAAAAAAATAGAATATGGTGTGGGTTTTTTCAGAGCTATGTGACAGTTGTAGAATGGCAAGATTATTATATTTGTGTCTTTAGTTAAATGTCATGCTAATTTCCCCAGTTAGACTCTGCATTTTTAAAATTTATATATTCATAGTATGAGTATTTCAGATGATTTCTATTTTCCAAAACCAAATTGTAAAAAGTTTAGATAGTTAAAAAGTTAAATACATGATTGATGTCCAAACTGATTGTTACAGAAGACTTAAACTCCCTAAAATTCAAGGGTCTTTGGACATCTCTTTCATACCCAGCCCTATGAGTGGGTTATAAAAACAGTTCTTGGGTTTGAGTGGCACAGCTCTTTGCAGTCCAGAAACACAAAGGAAAAGTTTAGAAAGTGCTACCATTCCTGAAAATAAGGGAGTTTCTTATGCTGAATTAGGAAAGCTGTAACACAAATTCCCATAATAAGACAAAACAGAAACTACCTCTCGAAGTCCCCATCCTTAGCCTATTGTCTTATTTTTGAAAAATTTAGATTGTTTTACTCGGTTTCCACTTTGGGATTTCCTCAATGTGTTAAGTAGAGGAAAATAAAAGGTAAGTCATAAAATGTCAAAAAGAAATTTAAAATACTCATCTAAAATGCAGGACCCAAATATTACATCTCAGATCTATCAGGTAAGAATCAGTAAACATAATCTTTCTTTTGCAAAATTAGTGTTTTTAAATTATATATTGCTGAATATAAAAATTTTTGTCTAAAGCCACTGGAAAAAAACAAGATGACTTACTTCAACATCAAAGATAACACTATATGAATGAGCTCAATGATAGTCATAGTAGACTAAACTGAATTTAAGATGAATAAACAATTTCAATAAATTGAATTAATTAGATTGGGCTTAAGTATGTAAGTAGTCTATTTTCTGAAATCATGTACAATAACTTGTTCAAGAAGTGCTGGTTTATAATTGCCTCAAGTCAAGATAAAAAAGAAAAAGTTAAAAATCCATTATGTTTGTATTAACAGTCTAACTAAACTAATTAACTGCTATCTGAATTTTCACACCTCTATTATATGATTTTTCTTGCCTCAAATCTCCAAGTCTCAAAAGCAACAAACAAAAAAAGCATTTGCAAGAAAATAGTACTTAATATAATACTAAAATATACCATTGGGAAAATCAATCATTCTTATTTTCTCCACCTTTATGATTACATTGCTTGATCAACAAATTTGTCATATATACTCTCTCTATAAACTTATGTACCTGAATCAGTTATGTGTACACACATAAAATAAAACATTTTATATAGCTACCAACTTATCCTAACATGGCTACTTTTAAATTTAATACTGAGAATTAAAAGTCCTAATATTCTAGAAAAGTTTGGAAGATGTGTATAATCAAATTTTTTAAATAAATAAAAACCGTTAAGTCAAATACCTATAAACAGCTATCCATACTTGCACAATATTGAAAATGTCTAAAAGGCTTTCTTTAGTTTCTGTCTGGATTTAAATACATTAAATTCTCAATTATAGGTTGGATCAGATTTTCCCACACATCTTCACTAACTGGGGTCTGCTCTTTGTATTTGATTTTTTAAAGAGAGAGATGTATGAAAAGAAAACAAATCTTGATTAAGATGTAATGCTTAGCCCTGGCCTGATGTCTTAGCTAGTTGGAGCACTGTCCCATGCATCAAAGGGTGCAGATTTAACCCCCAGTCAGGTGACATAGCTAGGTTGCTGGTTCAGTCGCCTGTTAGGGCACATACTGCAGGCAACCAATCAATGTTTCTATCATGTTGATTTCTCTCTCTCTCTCCCCCTCTTCCTCTCTTTGTAAAATCAATAAACGTATCCTCGAGTAAGGATTTATAAAAAAGAAATTATGGTTATATAACAGTGGAAGTACTAACTGTCAACAAAAACTAAGCAATACTGTTATGTTCAACCATATGAAATCTCCAATATTTGACTATTTTTGTCTTGTATAAGTGATAATTTATTATAGTACAAACAAATTTTATTCTGGTTTAAATCAGAATTTCTCATTTCCTATACATACTAGTAAATGGACGTATAGTAATATAATAAAATTGTTTCCTAAAGTCTTCCAATTTAATGTCAAGATGACAATTTTACGTTCGAAATTTGAAAAGTATATCTTATATCCTTATTTCCAAATAACAGCCTTCTAAGGCACTATAATACAATGTAATTTACTGAAGTTGCAATTATTCTCATAGTATATTATTCTCTTGTAGAAGACATTCTGATGTTTCTCAACAACTAGTTTTAGCAATATGTGTTTTATAGTGGTCTACCTGGTATAATTTAATTCAATTTCATTTACAAAAAAGATATTGATAGTGATACTATTTTACATTTCAATAAATGTATTTCATTATATTGCATTATAATATTTATTATGTTTAAAAATAAAATATTATATCACATATAAAATATAATAGTTCATAATATTTTACACTCATTATTTTTCTATATTTTCTAATGTATTTTAATTGACAGAGTTCTAAATGAAACACTCATGAAGTGTTTGCCTATTGTTCTTTAAAAAGTTTTTCTTTCTTGATGACATTTTAATACATAATTGATGAATAGCATTGAATCTCAAATTACAGAATCAATTTAAATAAATTAAGGACTCAGGGCCCACCAATCATGCTGTGTTTTAAGAGGGGAATCTGCTAGTAGTCAGTGTCATATTCATGAACTGAAATTTTTGAGAATGATCAGACCCTAATTTCTTGTATGGCTACCCCTCTTTCATGCTCTCTGTTGTACAGATTGTCTGGCAAATCTCTGCACTTGAGTTCTGACTGTGAAGTGGCATTGAAGTTTAGCAGGACACATTTCCTGTATATATCCACGGCTGTTTGTGCAATTGGTGAGAACGCTCAGTTAATTAATCCAAGGTCACAAGTTCACTACTGTGTGGCCCCATTTACTTTGTTGTATTCAAGGGTTATGGATCACACCCCTCATCACAGGTAACTTTCTTGCACTATATATGCTATTTGTCACAACAGAGGTTCATGCAATGGTGTTTGGAAAGATCAAAGCAAATCCTTATGCACAGTTGGGAAAATCACTCAAGGTGCCTTTTGTCAAGACTGAATCAACATCTTCACTCAGGATTCCCACTGCTCTGTGTTCTATGTTCGCATGTCCGCCACACTCTCCTCCACCCCTTGCAGCCAGGTAAAGACGAGGCTCTTCAGGTTTAGTTGGGAGAGATAATCTCTTACTAGTCACACATGGCTACGCCACTACACCCACGGTAACGACAGACTGAATCTGACATTTGGAGCCACCGTCGCAGATTCTGTTCTTCCAGCCTCTGTATATGGATTTTGGATTTTAATTAAAATCATTAAGAACATAACATTTCTCAAATCAAGAGTCATAGACCCTAAAACTAATGAAATTCTCATCGATTATGAAAGAAATTGTAATAGTCAAAATAAACTTTTTTTAGTTATTTATAAAATCATTTTATAAAACTATATTTTTTATCACCATCTAGTCTCTTCCACTTTTTAAGACTTAATCTCAGGGAATGTATAGATTTTTAGAACTCAGAAATATTTATTTTTAAATGTAAACAAGAAAGTAATAAACAACATGGAAGAAGATATAGAGTTTGGAACTGGTATCTCTCACTGAATTTCATTTTCATCATGAAGGAAGATATTTTATAGAGCTTAGAACTCATACTCACATCATTGAACTTCATTTTCTAACAAATTAATTCTTACCTATAAGTATTTATATATTTTTTAATTTTTTATTTTGTTGTATTTTTTCCACTACCATTTATCCTCCTCACACCCTCTTCCTCCTGCACCCACCCCCAGACCCCATAATCACCACACTGCTGTCCATGAGTCCTTTTTCTGTTTGCTCAATCCCTCTGCCTGCGGGGCGGTCAGCCTGCTCTCCATGAGTTGGTCTCTATGTTTTTTATGTGTTAATAAAATTTTAAAAAGCAGTCACTGGTTAGTCCTGTAACTAAGGTCCCAAAATGTAAAGACTTGGAATAGCTGCAGACCCAAATTATGTTTGTGTGTGTTTGTGTGTGTACGAAACTTCACAAACTGCTGTTGACACAATCAGTCACAGCACTTCTCCATACGTTGCACAATTCTTTTTTTGTGTGTGTTTCAGTTACATTTTTACCTTGAAATAATAAAGCATAATATTCCAAAAATGTTGCATATTTTTTCCATCTTCAATATTAAAATGGCTACACAAAAATTCACCAATTTTGATGTCTTTTTAAATGCACGCTGTTATGACAGCTGTTACAATGTAATCTAACTAAATTGTTTTGAATGCATTTAAAAAATACTAAGCACTCCCAGAGCCATTTTATGGAAAAAAACCAAATGAACTTTTTGGGCAACCCAATACATAGAGAAAGAGGAAGTCTTAAATTTTACAGCTCGGTGAGAAAGGTGAAAAATCAAAAACACAAAACCTAGAAAAGTAAAAACAAAGATGATTGTTAATAGATATGATGTAAAAGTAAAAATCCCAATATACACAAAATGATTTTTTAAGGATTCTTAACTTATCTTACAAATTTACTTTCCTATTAGAGTGTGAACCTATAGGGAAAGATGGGGATAATGGAGAAAAAATAACAAAATAAAACAGTGATAGACTTTGCAGAGATGGAAGATGATAAGGTAGAGTGAGCTTGCTCCTTTGCACCTGAGGTTATACAAGAGAAGGATAATTGAGGAGGTGAGAGGAGGCAGAAGAAAGAGGAAGATGAGAGGCTCCAAATCCTAGTCTGCCTAAATCGCTAAGGGTGTCATTTAAGGTAAGTGCTGATTGACTTCCAGCAAAAGTGAAGTCGATGTAGAGCACCCCTGACGCCAGTCACTCAGACGATGGAAGGCTTGGCTTACCTTGTGCTTGCAGCAGAAACACTGCTGGGTCTTATTCATCTTACGCTCCTTACATTCTAGCAATGACAGGTTCGGGTTTTATTAATCCGGGGATTGTTTTCCTAATAAGGCTATTTGTGTGATGACATGCCAATGTAACTTTGGATACATTTGGTGAACTGTTAAAATGTGAAAAGAGTACAGTGGGTATATTGAGCTTGATTAGAAAAAAGTATAGCTGATTGCCCTACAGCTAAATTCTTTATTAATTTGTACCACGCGATTTCTACTTTGAAATTCATAGGCATTTAGAAAATTAATCCTTCATACAGATGATAATTCAGGTGGTGAACTTCATAGAAGGAAGGCCTTTTGGGTATTTACTTTGGACACATTATCCGCAGCAGACCTGAACGGACAGCACTCTGAACCATCTGCTTCAAAAAACCCTTTCAGTAAAAGCAGGCTCAGAAGTTGGCCTACAGCTTATAGTGATTGAATAAATCTTGCATGTACATGGTCCTTTCCATTTTAGACTCTTAAAGTGGTTTATGTAGTACACCTGATTTTAGAAGGCAAAAGTATAAAATGCAGAGGTTGGGGCAAAACCAACTCAGGCTTCTAACCACATCCCCACATAGAAAGAAACAAAAAAGCCACCCATTCTTCCTCAGGGGTAGAAATCAGTGTTGACAGGAAAATCTTTCACAGCAAAGCCAGCTGTGATATCACAAGCATAATATTATAGGCAAAATTTCTGCCAGGCAGCTATGTGGTAACCTCAAGCTGAAATCTATTCTTGGTGATTTTGTTTCAATTTTCAGAGGAGTTTTGTAGCATAAATAACAAAGTGCAGAATTGATTTGGGGACATAAATACATGAAATAAAAGCTGAGTTTCATAAAAAAGGAGGTGGGATGACTAAAGTCATATTAAGTAATATTATTTAATAGCTCCTCTGTATTTTTCACATAACTCAAGACCAAAAATAAATTCACAGTGCACTGCAAAACCAGTGTATACACAGCCAGAAACAGGCTTGAAGGGCGATTATCTCTAAGATTTCTTCACAGTGAGTATGAACAGGTAACATCTTGGAACTCAGTCTTAATCAGTTTAATGTAGCCATATCTGATATATATTTATGTTTGTCTACAAATTTAGTTTGTCAGAACACACCACAATGACAGAGATGCATGTAGTTCACATATATCCATAGAGAAATATACATATCCAAATATATATCCATAGTTCATATATATCCATACATACACCAGGCATGGCTTCCTGCAGGGAAAAAGAGCATAAAAATAAGTACAACTTGAATTTAACAGCACCAATGCATTTCCAGTTTTGCAAAAGATCTATTCTCAGCTGTACAGAGAAAAGTAAAAAGAATCTGTCAGGTACATTTTTTTTTAAAAAATAGAGTTTTGCTTATCGTATCATCATTGTCCAGGCTGACAAAAATTCTTATGAAAATTAATGGATAACACTTTAAAACATTTATTTTCAAGTCTGTGGCTTCTTCTTTCTCTGTCAATATCTTCTAATATTGAAGAGATGAGTTTTGGTTTATGACTACTATACTCAGGAAGCTGTTGGCAAATCAAAACTGTCTCTTGAGCCTGGGATGTGACCAAGTATGTCTTTTCCTTTTGTTGTTGCTGTTTTAAGAAAAATAATTGGAGCTTAAAAACAACAATGACAATCTCTAATGAGAACCTACATTGGAGATTGTGTGTCAGTGCAAGTATAAACTCATCATTTGTGTAAAGTTAGGCAGTGGATTGACATTAGCTGGGACATATAGCATTCACGGTGTGTCTGTGTGAGTTTTGATTATTTACTTATTAATAGCTTCTGGCCTGCACATAACCTCCCAGCCTTCAGCTAGGCTTGCATCAGTTAATATCTGCATAGAGGACAGAAAGTGCTGATTCCTCTCTGATAATGAGGTAATAGTCAAGCGCGACAAGCTAACCGCACCCTGCCCCCGCCAATCGCAGGCCTAACACCTGATTTTGCGATGCTTTCTTAATCTCTACTTTAAAACAAACTAATACGGCCTACTAATAATATAGTCTGTGATTTTCATAAATAGATATCCTGGGGAAAGAGTCAGTGTCAGAAATAAGAAGGTTATAGATGAGGGCACACTCAGGCCTTAGGGCTGCAGCACATCTGTGGCCAATTGTGGACAGATTTCCACAACCTTTCAGCCGGAGCCTCTGCACTGTTCTGGCAGCATTGTAAACATCTTTAAAATAATGAAGTGGGTGAGAATGGTAGGGAATAGTGATATACATAGTAGCAACCAGATTGACAGGCACATGCATTATTATCTTTTATCCCCACTTTTTAAAAAAATCAGATTATTAATTTTCATAGCACGTATAGAAGAACAAAAGAATGATTTTAATGTCTATTACCACCTATTATCTGGGGCTACATTAAGAAGGTGCTGGTCAGCTTGGCTTCATTTGTCCTCCAGATGCTGCGGAGATGTGAGGCCAGGCCAATTGGGGTTAAAGCAGGCAGGGAACTGATCCAGCTGGGGATCGTTAAGAGTGATCAAGGGCCAGGCAGAAGAAAAAGCCAGCTGAAAACAAGGCCGAGCGCTCTTCCAGGCAGAGTGGCAGAGCGGCAGAGTCACGTGCATTCAGGAAACGGCCTAACCCCATCCAGCGAACTTTGTTGATTTAATTAGATTTTGTTTAAAATTCCAGAGTCGGAGCAGCTTGGTCAGCTTTGATGTAAAAATTGGACGGGAAAAACTATTGTTAATTTTCAAATGTAGTATTGTTGGGGCATTTAAGAAATGTTAAGCACCCTTTTTATGGATACACACACACACACACACACACACACACCACCACCCCCCGTAAAATACAGCACACAAATATCTCCTTTCTGATAAAATATTATCTTTCCTTGACCAATTAATACACAGATTGTGGATTTGGGTAGCAGCCTGCTCATTTACACACTTTTAATTTATTGGCTTCCCTCCTGTCTCTCTGCCTGTCACATTTACACTCCCTTGTAGTACTTTCTCAGTGACTTTCCAAATAAATTATTTGCACTCAAATCCTTGTCTCAAAGTCTATTTGGTAAAGCTAAATCAAGATGCACAAATCTTAGCAATTACTTAAGTTTGATTTTTGCCTCTCAGGAATATTTTGAAGATCACATTTGATAATATATGCAAAAATAGTTTTTAATAGTAAGTGATCCAAGGGGAAGCTATTCCATTTCCTCCACCAAACTATGAGTTTTTAAAGACCAAAAAATGTATCTTTGCAGAATTATCAAAGTAAAGAGGACTTAAATAAATGACTGGAAAAATGCTAGAACTCTGATGCTTACTTGGCCACCTAAAATATTTTGAGACCTAAAAGAGGGTTTGCTGTTTTCATGGACACACATTTATGGGAGATGCAGTCACTGAGTTTTACCTTCCCTGTGATTCTGTGAGTGTAAGGGGAGGCAACAAAATGGGTCATCTTAGCTAAAGCTAGGTCCGTACCTACATTGACCTTGCCTACAAAACATAGCCTTGAGAAAGACAACCAATCAAGCAAAATTCGAAGTCCCTAGAGGCCAAATTATTTTCCAAGGAAACGGTAAATCCAAGTCAGATGATACAGGAGGAGATGGACTCAGTTCATTCCCAGTATTGTTGTTGGTTTTCTATGGAGCCCTGGAATTTTCATCTCTTCTAGAATTTGCTCATTTAGATACAACTTAAACTAGTGGTTCTCAAAGTGTTGTCCTCAGTCATGCATTAACATAATCTGAAAGCTTGTTAGAAAAGAAAACACTATTTTTTTAAAGAATTTATTTATTCATTTTTAGACAGAAGGGAAGGGAGGGAGAAAGAGAGGGAGAGAAACATCAATGTGTGGTTGCCTCTCATGTGGCCCCCACTGGTGACCTGGCCTGTAACCCAGGCATGTGCCCTGACTGGGAATCGAACCAGCAACCCTTTGGTTTGCAGCCTGAGCTCAGTCCACTGAGCTACACCAGCCAGGGCAGAAAACACTTTTTATTTGATATTTTTATATATTGCAAAAGGATTATCACAATGAGTGTAATTAACATTCATTATGATTTTCGGCCTTTTTCATTTCATGGTACACATAAATTAACTACTAAAATTCTGCAGCACACCAAAAATATATCTTTTGCTGATCTGACAAAATATTGGTACCATTTTGATTTGTTCACACAGGATGATTATTGTTGTGTTGACTGTTGTCATTTTTTTTTAATTTGACAATCTAAGGGAAAAGAGGTAGATGTCCCTGATTAAATAGTTAGGCATTGAATGTTTTAAAAATTCCTACAGCACACCATTGAAAATTGCTGCCAAATATAGTTATAAAATACTTTTCTTGTAATGAGCTTTCAAGATCTGCTCTTCTAGCCACTTTCAAATATACAACACAGTATTATTAACTATAGTCACCATGCTGTATGCTATATTCCCATTACTCATTTTATAACTGGAAATGTGTACCTTTGATCCTTTTTATCCATTTTGCCCACCTCCATCCTGTAATTTTGGAAACCACCAATCTGTTCTCTGAACTGAAGAACTTGGGTTTTTCTGTTTGTTTGTTTGTTGATCTATATAACATAGATCATATGGGATTTATTTTTTCTATCTGAACTATTTCACTTAGCATAATGCCATCAGGGTCCATCCGTGGTATACACAACTGGCAAGATTTCATTATTTTTTACAGCTGAATATTCTATCATCTATCAATCTGCCTACCTAACTACATATATACAGATCTCTATATCACATTTTTTATAATTTCATCAATGGACATTTAAGTTATTTTTATGTCTTGGCTATTGTAAATAATACTGCAGTGAACATGGGGGTTGAATTACTGGAAGATATGGTAGTTCTATTTTTAGTTTTCTGAGGAATCTCCATATTGTTTTCTCTGGTAGCTGCACAAATCTGCATTCATACCAACAGTACACAAGTATTCCTTTTTCTCCATTCCTTGCTAACAAGTTATTCATTGATTTATTGATAATAGCCATTCTAACCAGTGTGGGTGATATCTCATTGTGTTTTTGATTTGTATTTCTCTGATTATTAGTGATGTTGATTGAGTACCTTTTCATGTACCTATTGGTCATCTGTCTGTCTGTCTGGTTAGATGGCTTTTCAGATCCTCTATCCACTTTTAAATTAGATTGTTTTTTAAAATATTGAGTTGTATAAGTTCTTTATGCATTTAATTATTAACCCCTATGAGATATATGATTTGCAAATATTTTTCCTCCATTCAGTAGGTTGTCTTTTTATTTTGTTGATGGTTTCCTTGGCTATGCAGAGGGAAATTCTTGAACTCCATCCTAGATCTACTGAATCAGAAGTTCTGGACTTGGGGCTTAGCAATGCATTTGAACAAGCCTTCCACGTGATTGTGATATACTCTTAAGTTTATAAGTCCTGACCCATAGTGATCTCTTTGGATAAACTGAGAATGCCTGCAGTTTAAATTGAGAGTCCTAGAACCAGTCTAGTCTCCTAAAATTCTATTGGATGAAGGCTTTCCTGTTTCTGTTCTTAGAACACTTTAAATTGAGAATCTGAATTACATTTTCCAAGCTTCTGGATGCCAGAGAAAAAGGAAGAAGCATTCAGGATTTCTAGGAATAGGACTTTGGAAATCAGGTTCTGTATAACTCAGTGAGAGTAAGAAAGAGCAGAAGCCTATGTACATCTCACAAGGGACACAAAGCAGTGGGAAAGTTAGTAGTGGAAAAGGATGTGTTTCTCTTAAATGACCTCCACAGAGGTCAGGAAATAATGCTGTCCCTTCCTAGTGCTGTCTGGACAGGGACAGGAGGGTCTGCTGATGTACAACTTCTTTCCCCTAACCATCTTAATTACTCAAGTGTATCATTTTATTGGGAAAGAATATAATGTAATTCTTGATCTTGGTTAAATTGCACAGTAAAAGTCTTGGTGTGACCTCTGTACATGGTGTTCTCTAATATTCTTAATAAATACAGGCTCTTAGATAAGTAGCACTCTCTATTTATTTGGAAATTACATGCAAATTAGATATAATGGCAGTTTTTTTGTATTTACTATTGGATTGTACTGCTTATTAATATGTTTAATATATTTAAACTCAGTATTTCCATGGCCAATTTGATGCTTGCACACTGTGGTATTCATCATGGAATTGTATTAGCATTTGAGATCTTCACATTAAGCTAGATATAGAAAATTGAAAACAGTATGAAGGAAAGATGTGGAAATAACCAGAAGATTTGAAAGCAGATTAGTGGGGAAAGATTAAAGGAATTCATATTAAATAATTTAGAGAAGGAAGACTTAGAGGAAGCCTACCCCTTTACCTCAAGTTTATGGAGAATAGTCACTAATTGTTTATCCCCTTCAATGACAAGTATAAAAAGATGAGCTTAAATTACAGTAGGTAGAATATAGTTAACTAGAACAACCTTCTTGGAATTAGAATCAACAAAGGAATGTTTTCAAATTGATAGATTTGGACTTCTTCAGTGGAAAATTGGGCCATGATTTGAAGAGAAGGAAGTCTAAGATTTTTTAATTTTAATCCAGGTGACACTGAACTCCAGTACTTAGAATTTAATAAATGGCAAGGTATTATGGGAAATGAGCAGTTCTGCTTCACAAATGATTCAACTCTAGTTAAATACCCATGAATGCTAAAAGGGTAGTTACATTCTATAATTTAAAAAACCTTAGGATCAATGACCTACTATTTAGCCAAAGCTTCATATTATTTTTTCTAAACTTGACAATTTTAATTCTCACCATTTCCAAACATTGTTTGCATATTCTCCTTTTGGAAAACATTATTTAAAAAATAAACCACTGAATTTTGTAAAACTATTGTTGAAATCTAAAGAAATTAATTCATTTCCAATTAGTTCTGTTATCAAAAGGAATTTCTTTCTATAAGGAATATTCATGTCTGAGAGGATAATCTACAAGTATAGATGCCCATTGACATTTAAATCTTTATTACTTTTAAACTCCATAGAAAATTTGAAATGTGTTTATCCTTCAAATTACTGTTTGTATAATGAAAAAAGCTGAGGAGTTTAAAAAATCAATAACGTATGTTTTAATAAGAAAAAGATTTGGGCTTTGACTGAGTGGCTCCGTTGGTTGGAGCATCATTCTGTGAATGGGAGGGTCGCCGGTTCGATTCCTGGTCAGAGCATATGTGTGGGTTGTTGGTTTGACCCCCAGTTGGGGTGTGTGTGGTAGGCAACTGGACAATGTTTCTCACTTCAGTGTTTCTTTCTCTCCCTTACTTTTGCTATAAAATCAGTCAATAAATAAAAAAAGTTTATGTAAAAAAAAAGATTTAGTATTCATTGTATTTTTAATTAAAAACATATTAATATTTGATTTCTTTAGGAGTTGCAGGGGAGCTAAAACTTGATGTGTGTGTCTTTGTAGGTTTGAGGGTGACTATGTGTGTGCATGCATATGTGTACACATGAGCACACACATGCACACTCATATTTCAAATTTCTAAATAATTAGTAACAACAGAATCCCTCAGGAATATTAATTTCAGGGCATGATTGATGTAGATTAAATCTTTAGACTTGATAAATGATGGAACACTGGAGAAATTTTGGTTCAAGATTACTTCATTAAATTCTTGATTTTTTAAGTGAAGAACAATTTTATGTTGTATAACCCATCAGAAAACTACAGAATCTAAAACTACAGTGCTTCACCCTTAGAAATAATTGGATCTCAAATTGATAGACTTATAACTTGTATTATGTAGTTGCGTTAATATAAAAGTAGTATTGCATGTCAATTTTGGTAGTGGTGGTTTGAATATGTTCATAATTATCATTGCATTGTTTTATTAATCTTGGCACATCTGTTAAATAACATTTACAACACAACTATATAAATCCATTAAATAGATAAATGTTTTGATTATCTTTTATTGTTTATTTTTCATCTTCAGGGATTCATTACACTGACTATACCTTTCAAAACATAATCTACAGCTTAATTATGCCTTGCAGTTATAAATTTTGAGCCAACATATTAAGAGAGAAGTTATTGCTTTTGGGGGTACAATATTACTAATGAATGTTTGCTCTACGACAACACTGCTAGTATAAAATTCTAAGTCTGTCCAAAAGAAACTCTCCTTGATTTCACTATTCAGGGATCATAAGTCAACTTTTTATGTACTATAAGCTTCTTAGGAACAAAATCCAAGCCCATTGATGGCTGAATAAATTTCACAGCTTGTAGAAAAGACACATATCATTGTAATGTGTGAAATTTTAATCAAAAATGTTATGAAGGAGAAAGGTAAACTGACTGCTATAATTAATGTGTTCTGACACAGAGATTTCGCTGGCACATTTGCGGACTGTGCTGTGCCATGTTAACTGTTCCACTGCTTAAGGACTGTCAGAGCTTGAGGAGTTCCTCGGTTACGGTTTCACCTTTCGACACATTTTCCTAGAGCATCGGCTTCGTCATGATTTGAAATGTAAAGTCATTTCTTGCTTGGCTTTTCTATTAATATTTAGTTAGGTGTCATGGTTGTCTGGTGATAGGGTATATTATCTTCCTTTTAAAAGCAGCTTTTAAAAAATTATATAAGCATTGCTTTTAAAATGAATCACCTTCTGTTTTGCTTCTCTGATGTTTAAATACAGTGTTATCCGATCTCTTAAATGTGAGACTATTGAGTAAAGCTAATTAAGGTAATGAAGGAATTAGGAACCATCCCAATATGTGACACATCATACAAATATATTTTAATATTATACTTCACATATTTCATAATTAAACAATACTTGCTGGATCTCACAAAGTAACAAAACATTTCTCCATGTAGGAAATAAGCACTGATTTTAAAAAGGACATTTGCTATATGTTTATAATTTGGAAGTTGCATCAAATTTGTAAACTATTTGTAGTATGCTAAAATATTCTTTCATTCCAGACTCCGGGTAAGACAGTGGGTTTCACACCAGACTATTGGTTCGATGGTGGCTCTATATTTCACAGAGATTCTTCTGAAAATTATAGATTGGTTTCCTGGCTCTGTGGTGTCAATCTCCTCGCAGAGACCTACTGCAGACTCTCTCAGAACACTGCCAGTGTGGTTGTGCAGTAGACAAAAGACATACCTGAAAGGGGAAGACAGATATGCCACTTAAATTAAATAGGAAATGAATTGGCCAGCAAGTTGGCATGTCTGCTGAGACAAATCATGGACAACATGTCTCTCAACAACAAAACTTATTTGTTTTCTCTTGCCAACAGATTCATCACTGACCAGGCAAAACAGGCAAAATACATTAGTGTCATGGTAAACTGATAAAGAGAAGTGCCTCAATCTAGCATCCTCAATGGCGAAAGTCTTAGGGCAGTATTGATCTGTGTTATATAAATCTTGTTTTCTGTCTGCAGAAGTGAATCAGGAATGACCCGTAAGGTTAACAAACATTGTAATGTCTTTCAGCTGGGGCAGATGCCTGTGAGTTCCACACATTGTATTTGGTCAAGTTCCATCTTGTCATTTTACCGGCGAGAAGTTTAACTAATTGCTGGCAATCACAAGCATGTTTGACAGAAGGAGAGAATTCCTACAATTTTTACCCACTCTACCATCCCCTCTTTTTCTTTTCTTTTCTTTTTCTTTTTTTTTAAGTCTTAACAAGCAGTCAAAGCCAAGTAGCGGAAAACAATCAACACTGAATTAGTCAGCAGGAGTCTTCACTTAGTTGAAAGTTTGTGTAATTGGCATGTCATGTTCCTACATTGCCAAGAACAGACCTGATTAAGCTGATGCACTTTGTTTCAGTAAAGTTTGACAAAGAAAGCTTCTCATCCTTTTGAGTTACATGTCAGGGTATGTGCTTAACATGATTTTCTTCTGTTCTTAAGGAACCACAGGCTAAATGTGCATTCTGTGATAAAATAAAAAATCTCACCAAACTAAGGCTAGACAAAGTTGGTGTTTGGGGGGAAAAGGAAGAAAATATTAGTGTGAAAGATAATCACCAATGAAAGAAAATTCATTAGTAAAAGTACAATTGCCCATAATAACCTGCTTTATTTTATAAACAGAGCACTTTTAAAGGAACAACAAATTCAGTCCTATTTGTACAGCAGGGCTCACTTGATTGCTTATGCTTTCTCCACATGCAGTGTCTTAAGCTTTTACCTAAAAAAAAAATCTTTCCTGTAGCTTTAACATTTTTTTTTTTTACAATGGAAGCTCTCGTCAGAGATTAATCAGCCATCTGAATTTGGCCTGCTTATTTTTTTACAATGTTTTATTAGGCAGTGTACAACGGATTTTGCCCTTATTTGTGAAGTCAGCCTTCATGGCGAAAAAACAAATGCCTGGCAGGAGGAGAGACTCTATAAAGCTTATGATATTTTATTTGTATTTGCTCACACTAGTGCCCCCCTTGTCATAACCCTAAACAAAATGATAAATTTCAACTTGGCTTAGATTATTAAACCTAAAAGAGAGCAGTTGCTCAGGAGCAATCCACGCATCTATTGCGTCATAGTTGACAATATAAAGGCAGGATTCAGGGAACTAATGGAGTTTCTTTTTCTTCTCCCCTTTTGTCATAGAAAGGTCAAGCTAGTTTTCAACATTTTATGTATGTCATTCTCAATATAGCAACAGAATCTCTTATTGAAAACAATGTAAGTAAATGTCTTTGCGATGCTACTAGTCACCTGATCAAAAGCCAATGTTGAAAACACTTCTAATGACTGTCTCTTATGCATCAGTGCACCTACTAATGAGCTGCCAGAAAAGGCTTTGTAAAGCTTTGCCAAGATAGAGCAGGAATGTGAGAAGCCTGAGATATAACTTCCCTGCTGTGATCCCTGCCTTTCTACTAACAGGGAGCCTAGACTTGGAGCTGCTAATGAGCATGCTGGAGAGAGTGTCCAAACCAATGCAGGCTGGAGACAATTCACCTGTCTGCTTTCAGATCCAGGGTATGATGCATGACAGTAAGACACCCGGTTGTAGCTTTTCTTTAAATAATTTAGATATTTATTGATTTTTCCCTCTCTACCCCCATATTTTTATTTAGTCACTTGCATTTTACTTTCTTTCAGTGATTTCTAGCACCATCAGAGAAAAAGGAATAAGAATTATTCCTTCCATTGCATTACTCCAGCACCTACATATATACAAGAAATTAATGTCATTATGTCATATAATAGCAATATGGAATACTTAATTAGTTTTTCTGTAGGAAAGAGAAAAGTGTGATTTTCAGAGGTATATTTATGAAATGAGGCAGTTAAAATTAATAGCTTTTTAAAGCCACAATATGACTTATTTAAATTAAAAGAATTCAAAATGCGGCATATATTTCGACACTTAAAACAATGTATGGCATAAGTTAAAGGCTTTTCTCCCTCTAGCAATGCCTTGTTCAACATCTTTATCCATAGGCAAAACCCAGCAGGATCTTTATAAAGAACACTTACTTGGTTTGTAGAAATTCCTGGCCTATAAATGAAATAGTTAACTGCAGGATACCTTTCAAGTTCAATGCTAAGCTGTTCACATTACACATTTTGATGTTAAGCTTTCTTTCAATTTTCCTAGAGGCTATTTTACTAGTTAATATTTTTTAGTCAAACAAAATTACAGAATACAAACTGTGTAATTTTACCAATTTGCAATGCCACAATTATCCCGGAAAGAGAATCTACATCGCTATCCATTAATTACAATCCTATCTTCTAGAATCCCAGGAGGCAGTCCGTGCCGTTCACATGGGCTGATGCTATCTGTCCCTTCCAGTTGCTAATGCTCCTATTTTCCACAGCTCACCCTTGCTTTTACTCGGGTTGATACAACATGCCATGGGAAATCGCAGGCTCCGTGGCAACTGGGGAGATAAGAATTCTGTGTGCCTGGGCAGTCCCTTTTATCCAAGGATCTCCAAAGAGCTTTATAAAATCTATTTTTTTAATCCTCTGGATGCCCCCATGTGATAGATGTTAGCCTGACTTTATAGCTAGTGGTGCTGAAATCAGGAAGCATCTACCTGCATCTCAGCCTCTAAACACTTCTCATCGTTGGATATGGTACAAGGAGACAGGTTGAATTCCGAATCAAGTACTAACAATGTGGAGATAGGGTTGGAATACACAATTCCTCCCAAGAGACTTGTGAGGCCCCAAAGAGATTAAATTGTTCATAAGCACAAATTAAAAAAAGTAAACACTGGCAGAAATACAAATAATATAATCAATATTTGAGGTAACATTTAAGTATATTTTGATAGGTCTGACTTGGAACTTTGTCACCAAGAAAGCCTTATTTTCTCAAAGTTGATATTCCAAAGTACACTATTTCAATTTATATTTGGTTAACAATTTGCTAAGAGAATAGAGGGGATAGCGGTTAATTAGTAGAAGTTTTGAGTAGATGTAAACACTATACAGAGTTATCCAAAATACAAAAATCAACTTTCTGCTCTCAGGAAACTTACAATCTAAGAGGAAAGAGAAAGGCCCAAGATTGCAGAGGAGGAAGTGCCATCTATAATTTAGTTGTAATTCCACTTTGGTTCTGGGAGGAACAAACCTGGAATTGCAACTAAATTATAGAAAAATCATCCTGAATAACCAACTGAACACTAGCTTGGAGATAAGCCTTATAACCACAGACAGAAGGAAGAAGCTACATCACCACAATGAGACTGGTCAGTAGTGCAAAGGAAGTGCAGGAGAGCTAGCTTGGCTCCCAGGATCAGCAGCTGAAATCTACCAGGGATATTTCAGTGGCTGGGGGATCCCCCTGAGAAGTGTGGGGTATAAACCCCGGGGTGGGCTCCCTACCCTACAGAACTAAGAACCCAAATGACATACAGCTGCGAAAAGCAGTGGGGGTTTCTCTCCATCAGGGAGCAACAGCTAGAGATTCAGAGAGCCTCTTAAAGGACCAATGCCCCAAATTCTGTTTACAGCCACTTACCCTTGTTTCCAGAATAGGGGGGAAGAGTGGAGTAGAGACATGTGAGGAAACTCTAGGGCTGGTGGCTCCGGGGAGAGAACTGAAGGAATAACTGCCAGGTTCCCTGTACTAAGTCATTTCCTATACTGCTGGAGACATCTTTCTCAGGCAGAGCACTCGCCTCCAAGTGACGTCAGCCTGAGGGGAACAAAAGCCTCGCCCACATGGATACTCTGCCCTAACCTGTGGTAATTAAGCCCAGCTGCCAAGGCGTAAAGCTGGAAGGCTTTCACGCTTTAAGCCTAACCGAAAGCCTGCAGACAGAGGTGGATCTCTGGGAGATCTGAGACTGTTGCTGACCCTCCCCAGGGCCCAGTGCTGGTAAAAGCTGCCCTTGGTGTACAGCCTGGTTCTTTCTGCACACAAAGAGGGCCAGCAGAGGGAGCCACATACTGTGGTTCATTGACAGTCCAAACAGGTTTCCCAGGACAGTCACAGACAGGGTTTGACTTGGGCGTGCATAAGAGTCTTGAAGATCTAACTAGTACATAGAAACAAACACAAAGAGGAAGCCCTGATGGGAAGACAAAGAAACAGGCCTCAAATGAAAGACAAGAAAGTTCTCCAGAAGAAGAACTAGATGAAATGGAGGCAAGCAATTTATCAGATAGAGAAGTTAGAGTAATGATTATCAGGATACTCAACAGCATGAAAAAAGACATAGAAACCATAAAAAAAAGACCATTCAGAAATAAAGAATGCAACATCTGAAGTAAATAATACACTGGAAGGAATGAACAGTAGGTTAGATGAAGCAAAGGATCAATGATTTGGAAGACAAGGTAGAAGCAAATATCCAAACAGAACATCAAAAAGAAAAAAGAATTTTAAAAACTAAGAAGAGCTTAAGAAATCTTTGGACAACATAAGGCATAACAACATCCACATCATGGGAATACCAGAAGGAGAAGAGAGTGAGCAAAGTATTGAGAATAGATTTAAAAAAATAATAACCAAAACTTCCCTAATCTGGTGAAGAGAAAAGACACACGAGTCAAGGAAGCTCAGAGAGTCCCAAACAAGCTGAGAGGCCTACACTGAGACATATCATAATCAAAATGACAAGTCTCGAAGACAAGGAGAGAATTTTAAAAGCCTCAAGAGAAAAGCAGGTAGTTACATACAAATGAGCACTAATTAGACTGCCATCTGATTTCTCAACAAAAATATTTCAGGCCAAAAGGGAGTGGTTTGATATATTCAAGGTGGTGAAAAGCAAGGACTTACAACCAAGGCTACTTTACCCAGCAAGGCTATCATTTAAATCAAAGGAGAGATAAGTAGCTTCCCAAAAAAGAAAAAGCTAAAGGAGTTTGTTACCATCAAACCAGTAATGCAACACATTTTGAAGGACTTGTTTGAAGAAGAAGAAAAAGAAAAACCAGAGAAAAATAACAATAAAATGGCACTAAATATGTATCTGTCAATAATCACCTTAAATATAAATGGCTTAAAAGTTCCAACCAAAAGAAACAGGGGTAGCTGAATGGAAAAGAAAACAAGACTCATATACATGCTGCCTACAAGAAACCCACCTCTGATAAAAGATACACACAGACTAAATATAAAAGGATAGAAAAAGGTATTTCATGAAAATGGAAAGGAAAAAGATAAGCTGGGGTAATAAATAGTACTTATATCTGACAAAATATACTTTAAAACCAAGACCAGCAAGAGAAAAAGAAGGATATTACAGAATGATAAAGGAGGCAATCCAATAAAAGGATATAACCCCAGTAAACATTCACATACCCAACACAGGAGCTCCTAAATATGTAAAACAAATCTTGATGGACATAAAAGGAGAGATGAACGGAAATACAGTCTAGTCTGGATTTTAACATTCCTTTGTTTTCAATGGATAGATCTTCCAGCCACAAAATCAATAAGGAGACAGCAGCCTTAAATGGCATGATAGATCAAAAGGATTTAACTGATATCATCAGAGTATTTCACCCCAAAGCTCCAGAACATACATACTTTTCAAGTGCACATGGAATGTTTTCTAGGATAGACCACATGTTAGGACATAAAACAAGTCTCAATAAATTTAAGAAGACTGAAACCATATCAAGCATCTTCTTTGACCACAAGTCTATGAAACTAGAAATCAATCATAAGAACACTGAAAACACACAAAGACATGGAAGCTAAAGAACATGTTATTAAACAATGAATTGGTCAAAAACAAGATCAAGGAAGAAATCAAAAGATACCTTGAAACAAATGAAAATGAGACCACAACAATCCCAAATCTGTGGGACACTGGGAAAGCAATCCTAAGAGGGAAATTCATAGCATTATAGGTGTATTTCAAAAAAATAAACAAAAAACCCACAAAAAAACAAGAAAAAGCTCAAATAAACAAACTAACTTTACACTGAAAAGAAATTGAAAAAGAACAACAAACAAAACCCAAAGAGAGAAGGAAAGAAATAATAAAGATCAGAGAAGAAATAAATGAAATAGAGTCTAAAATTATGATACAAAAGATCATTGAATCCAACAGCTGGTTCCTTGAAAAGATAAATAAGATTGATAAACCTTTAACCAGACTCAGCAAGAAAAAAAGAGAGAAGACCCAAATAAACAAAATGATAAATGAAAGAGGAGTAATAACAACTGACACCAAAGAAATTCAGAGGATTGTAAGAACAGCTATATGCAACCAAACTGGACAACCTGATGAAATGGATAAATTCCTAGAAATATACAATCTGCCAAAACTAAATTGGGAAGAATCAGAGAATATGAATCAGAAAATATGAATAAGAATCAGAGAATATGAATATGAAATCAGTTAATTTGAAACAGTAATAAAAAAAATCCAAAGAAACAAAATTCCTGGATCAGATGGCTTCACAGGTGAATTTTACCAAATATTCCAAGAAGAACTAACACTTACCTTTCTCAATCTTTTTTTTTTAAATCAAGAAGAAGGAAGACTCCCAAGCTCATTTTACTAGGCCAGCATTATCCTAATTCCAAAATGAGATAAAGACACTACAAAAAACAAAAGTATAGGCCAATATCCCTGATGAGCATAGATGCTAAAACACTCAACAAAATATTAGCAAACCGAATACAACAAGGCATCAAAAAGATCATACACCATGATCAAGTGGGATTTGTTCTTGGAATACAAGTTTGGTACAATATTCACAAATCAATAAATGTGATTCATCACATAAACAAAATGAAGGATAAAAACCACATGATCATATCAATAGACATATAAAAAGCATTTGATAAAACTGAGCACCCATTTATGATAAAAACTCTCAGCAAAGAAAGAATAGAAGGAACGTAAGTATAATAAAGGCCATATATGACAAACCCACTGCCAGCATCATACTCAACAGGCAAAAGCTACAAGTGTTCCCCTTATGATCAGGAACAAGACAATTTCACCTCTCTTACTCATCACAGTACTGGAAGTCCTAGCTACAGCAATTAGACAAGAAGAAGAAATAAAAGGCATCCAAATTGGAAAGGAAGTAAAACTGTCATATGCAACTGACATGATACTGTACATAGAGAATCCCAAAGATTCCACCAAGAAAATACCAGGACTAATAAATTCAGCAAAGTAGCACAATACAAAACATATATCCAGAAATCAGTTGCATTTTTATATGCAAATAATGAACTATCAGAAAGGGAAATTAAAAACCAGTCCTATTCACAATTGCTTCCAAAAGAATAAAATACCTAAGAAAAAACCTAACCAAGGATGTAAAAGACCTCTACTTGGAAAAGTATAAGACACTGAAGAGAAAAATTGAAGAAGGTACAAATTAGTGGAAGCACATACCGTATTCATGGATGGGAGGAATTAACATCATTAAAATGTCCACACTATCCAAAGTAATCTATATATTCAATGCAATTCCTATCAAGATTCCAATGACATATTTCACAGAACCAGAAGAAATACTTCAAAAATGTATATGGAATCAAAAAAGGCATTGCATAGCAACAGCAATCCTGAAAAAGAAGGGAAAAGTTGGAGGAATCATGCTACTTAATATCAAACTATACTAAAGCCCATACTAATCAAAACAGCATGGGACTGGCATAAAAACAGACACATAGATCAATGGAACAGAATAGAGAGCCCAGAAATTAACCCACACACTTTTGGTCAATTATTATTTGACAGAGGAAGCAAGCACATACATGGATCAAAGAGAGTTTATTCAATAAATGGTGTTGGGAAAAATTAGATAGATACATGCAGAAAAATGAAACTAGACCACACCACACACAAGAATAAATTCAAAATGGATAAAAGCTTAAATAGTAGACCTAAACCATAAAGATCTTAGAAGAAAACATTGGCAACAAAATCTCAGAAATAGCTTATAGCAATATTTTATCAGTTATATTTCCCTAGGCAAGGGAAAGAAAAAATAAACTAATGGGAGTATATCAAACTAAAATGGTTTTGCACAGCAAAAGAAAACATCAACAAAATAGTGAACCCACGGAATGAGAGAACGCATTCACTAACGCATCTGATAAGGGATTAATATTTAAAATTTATAAAAAATTTACTGAACTCAACACACACACACACACAGACAAAACCCCAACCAACCCAATTAAAAAATGATCAGCCCTGGCTGGTGTGGCTCAGTGGACTGAGGGCCAGCCTGGAAACCAAAGGATTACCAGTTCAACTCCTAGCAAGGGCACATGCCTGGGTTGCAGGCCAAGTCCTCAGTAGGGGACATGCAAGAGGCAACCCAAATTAATGTTTCTCTCCCTCTCTTTCTCCATCCCTTCCCCTCTATCTAAAAATAAATAAATAAAATTTTAAAAACTGGTTAAAAGACCTGAATAGATAGTTTTCCAAAGAGGACATTCAGATGGACAATAGTTACATGAAAAGATGCTCAACAGCACTAATCATCAGAGAAATGCAAATTAAAAACAATAAAATATTGTATTACATCTGTCAGAATGGCTATCATCAATAAATCAACAAATGGCAAGTAGTGATGAGGATGTGAAGAAAGGGGGACTCTTTTGCATTGTTGGTGGGAATGCAGATTGGTGCAGCCACTGTGGAAAGCAGTATGAGGATACCTCAAAAAATTAAAAATGGATCTGCCTTTTGACCCAGTGATCCCAGTTCTGGGAATGTATCAAAGGAACACAAAACACTAATTTGAAAGAGTATAAGCACTCCTATGTTCATTGAAGCATTATTTATAATTGCCAAGATATGGAAGCAGCCCAAGTGTCCATCAGTAGATGAATGGCTAAAACAACTATGGGCCCTGGCTGGTAGGGCTCAGTGGATTGAGTGCGGGCTGGGAACTAAAGGGTCCCGGTTTAATTCCCAGTCACAGCACATGCCTGGGTTGCAGGCCAGGTCCCCAGTGAGGGCCATGTGAGAGGCAACCATACATTGCTGTTTCTCTCCCTCTCTTTCTCCCTCCCTTCCCCTCTCTCTAATAATAAATAAATAAAATCTTAAAAAAAAAGAAAAAAACTATGGGACATTTACACAGTGGAATACTACTTGGCCATAAAAAGAAAAAAGTGTTACCTTTTGCAACAGTATGGTTGAACCTAGAGAACATTATGCTAAGTGATATAAACATTATGCCAGTCAGAGAAAGACAAAACATACACTCCATGTATGATTTCACTCATACATGGAATCTAATGAACAAACTGAACTAACAAGCAAAATAGAGACTGATTCATAGATAGAGAGCAAGATGGCAGCTAAGGAGGGGTTAAGGGGTGGAGGGATTAAGCAAAAAGAAAAAAGGATTCATGGACATGGACAACAGTGTGGTGATTGCTACGGAGGAGAAGGTATAAAGGGACTAAATGGTAATGGAAACAAATGCAATAAAGATTAAATTAAAATGTCATTCTAAAAAGAGAAAAGGAAATTAGTTAAGCTTATTAACATAAATGATATAAATATCAGGAATACTACTGCTGCTGCTAACAAAACTATATTTTTGGAATTTGGGAAAATTTTCCCTTTTTATGATGCTGTTTGTGGAATTCTGTCATTGCATACTCATATCAAATAGAAAAAATATATTCTTACCTAACATAGTAATTTCTTACCAAGCACTAATCTTGAAATACTGCGGAATGCCTTACTAAGGCCCGGCTAGAAACCTGGACTCAATAGTCGTAATATTGTCTCTGTCTTTTGGGATTTTACATTTCATATGGAAACTTTTGTTTTAGTATAAAGTTTTATCCTTTAATCTCACCTTTTTGTCAAAGTATGTATAAATTTTAAATATACAATTTTCTTTCAATTTTCTCTTAGTTAGATCAATACAATCAAGAATATTTCCATGGACAAAGCCAAAGGTGGGAAGGATTGAGGGAGGGGAAGTGGGGTGGTCAGGGGAGGGAGTGGTGGCAGGAAAATGGAGATAACTGTACATGATCAACAATAAAAAATGAAAAAAAGAATATTTTATGCCATTCAGTGACAAAGTATTTCAGAACCTATGTAAATGTCTGATAAATTATCAAACTAAAACTATAAGAAAGCATGCCTTTCTTTATCTTTATTTTTCTCAGAATCCAACTGTGTAGAAATGAAAGTAAAGCACACTGTTATCCTAACCTATCATTAGACAAACCATGTTCTTCTTTAAGCAAAGGAATTTTAAGATAGTAAGTTAGACCCTTGGAAAGAAATGCCTGCTCTTTGAGCCACTAGGGTACCGTTATGTAGATATAACATTGACTGGTGCCTTGCACTCAGTTTAAATTTTTATATTCCCCACTTCTATCAGTAAAGGAGTAAATATCCTTTTATATTCTCATTTTTATATAAATTTTATATATATATATGCTACTATACTCAATGTATATGTTCAAAATACACAAAAGGAGAATATTAAGAAGGATAAGAGAAGATAAACTATTTTGATACTGCTTTGTTAATAGGGTAAAGCATTTTGCTTCTTATAATGGTATTAGTTATAATTATATATTACTATAATATTTCAGTAAACTATATATAATTGAATATTATTTCTTATTTTGGAAGATCATGATTAAACTCCTGGTGGTATAGCAAGTCCAAAGATTGGCTACGGATGCCATTTATTTGGGTACTTGGTTTTAATTGCTGCCATAGCTGGAAATAATACCTCACAAAGTTGTTATGAAAAAGAATGCATTTATAAAATAATTATACTGATTTTAAAATTCCACCCAAATATGTAAATATTTTTATTTTAATATTGTTACTAAATTTCTGTCTATCTGATGGCAATATTTCTGCATTTAGTTGGCCTGAGAGGCATTTAAATATTTTTATAAGCTTTAATATTGTTGAAATGCTCTGTTGAGGAGATTTTAAAACTTGCTAGAAAATTCTTTTTTCAAATCAACAACATGCATCCTTATGAGGGATATATATCACTTTATTTCAAAATAAAGTTTACTACTATTGGGTAAACTTTAAAACACCTTTATTTAATGATATAAGGAGGGACAGAATAGTTAGTTATTATACCATTGGGGTCATTTGTCATCATCAACACATTTGGAACACGTGCCTTTTTTATAAACTACAACACATCTCTTCTAAAGACTTCTTGTGAGACAATCAGTGAACACTTTCGTGGCATTATTTGTGTCATTCACAATTACTATAAAGATTTTACTTTTAAAATTGATTTTTTAATGAAAATTAACTGCGCTTTTTATCTCATATGTGAAAACTTCGATTGGTTATAACATGCTGAAGGCAGACCACTGTGCAGGCCGTCTCTTTTCCACACCATGGAACCCCGTTCTTTCCTCGGGATGGAACACACAGGAATGAAACTCTCACCTGTTGACCAGTGTTGATCTCTATTCAAAACATTATCTCTTTACTGTTGATGAGATTAAAGTAAATTTCACTGCAAGGTCTGGTACTTTCCCATGCATTGTTAGAATAACTAGTCCCCTTTGGAGATCATCATTCCAGGGAGCCACAAGATGGTGGGGGGTGATTGGGAAGGCTAGGGCTCTGGACAGAATTTTAGTTGGGCCTCAAGTAACATCAATCATACAAATAATATGGGAAAATTAAGCAGGGTCGCAGGAGAAGTACTTGGCATATTGGTTAGCCATGAAATGTGTATACGTGTGTCAAAAGATTTCTTATATACCAAGTATATTTTGGGTTCAAAAATAGAGTGACTAAGTTGTTATTTTTTTTTAACACAAAGATATAACATCAAGAAGGAACCTAAAAAATGTGTAAACCTTAAAATACATTAAACGTGTAACATGTTCTGAGGGGGACTAAAAAGAAGATTTAAACAGAAAGAGCTATTTGGTTCTTGGATAGGAATACACACCCACGGGGATGTGAGTATACTGGTTGCCTCTGGCAGAAGGAGCTCAGAGATGGGGCAGCTACTTTTCAATGTCTGTTTATTTGATTGTTTAAAGTTCCTTTTTATCCATGTGCACTTACTATTTTCAAATAAATATTTTATAAAAGCTAATATTTCTTACGTGCTTATATTATATGGCAGGCATTGTTCTAAGTATTTTACATATGTTAACTCATGTAAATCTCCCTAAAATCCATGATTTGAATACCATTATTCTTATTTTACAGATTAGGAAACTGAGGCACAGATAGGTTAAGTAGTGTACCAAAGGTCACACATAAGTGGCTGAAATTTTTAACTCAAGTAGTTGGATAAACAGTCTAACTTCTAGCCTTTAAGCATTAGTAGATACTTCCTCTCTAGATAAACACCTCAAAAATTCTTTTTGCCCCAATATGAAGTGACTTTAACAATTTAAAATAATAAACAATGTATATTTCTTTAAGTATTTGTATATATTCTAAATGTGGAAACACTATTTAACTATGGTAAATACACATCCTCCCACAGACCAACAAGCAGCATAAATCCAGAATAAGTCCTGACTTTTACGAGACCCCAGGCAAAGTCTCAGTATGCAAAAGTAAATAAATAAATAAATAAATAAATAAATAAATAGACTTCTACTAAACAAGGAAAAAAATAGAAACTTGTTACAAACTTTCTTACAAAACTTATTTTTTATTGTTTGTACCCTATAAAGCCCCCAATCCAATGAGCATAATTGTCCTGACTCAAAGGCTTTTCTCTGAGCTTCTGTCCCCACCCTTACATCCTCAAGGGTTATGTTCCCTCCTCTTCTACAAAACCTTACCAGAGGAACCTATTGAATAGTTATTTTTCCTGACATACAAAGTTCTCATCATATTCCAATATAATCTGAGATGTACCTGGCCATTCTGGCTCATATTTTCTCTTAGAAATATTTTTTGATTTTTATTTTTCAAAGATTTTGTACTTATTTATATTTATTTTTAGAGAGAAGAGAAGGGAGGGAGAAAGATATGGAGAGAAACATCACTGTATGGTTGCCCCTTCTGGGGACCTGGCCCACAACCCAAGCATGTGCCATGACTGGGAATCTAACTAGTGACCCTTTGGTTCACAGGCCAGCACCCAATCCACTGAGCCACACCAGCAAGGGATAATTTTTAAATATAACTACATAATTTCTTTTTTCTAATTTTCATCAAATACTGGAAAATGGCTAAATTTTCTTATATATTTCCTACACTACTAAGATATTATGGAACTCAGTTAATGATTTAATAAATATGTATTAACTGTCTAACTGCTAGATGTTGAGGTTATTTAGAAAATTAATAAGATACAACTGCTTGCTGTCTGACTTTGCAGTTTGTATAGAAGACATTAGAAAGTTAAGCACTATATTGAAAGTTAAGTATAGTAGTAAGTGATTGTGAAATGACAGCGAAAATGTCTTTATGTGCACGGTCAGTCCAAGACCATGGTCTTTACCTTGATTTTATGATTCCTGGCCATACAATTTATGTCCCAGTATCTAGTATTTTTTAATAAAGTTAAAAGTTATTTCTCCAAAACAGCATGGCTTCTAATGTTTAACTCTAATTAAAATCATGTTAATCTTACATAATATGTATTTGTTTCACAACGTTCACACTACACCCTTAAGATAAATATTCAACTTACTTTTCCAACTCTTTTTTGTCTGTTGTGATCCCAAACACTTATGTTTTTCTCTTCCATTTAAGTCATGTAGCATGAATTCTCAATGGACAAATAACAAAGCAGCACATGTCAAAATAAAACATGGTTTTTACCTAGTTTTCTTTATTTCTTCTTGGGTGTATTCTATGGTAAAAGAATGGATAGTATTATAATTTTAAGGAAATTCAGTGCATATGTGTGTGTGTGTGTGAGTGAGTGTGTTAAACCTACAAGACAACATAAAGTAGAAGCTCATGTTTTAGAAATACTTTCCACAGCAGTAAGTAATGAAGAAATCAGTGGTGACCCATGTTAATGATGCCCTGTCTATATACAATACACAGATTGTCTCCCAGAACCTGGAACTTTTGTGGCTTCATCAAACTACAGGATATGAACAACAAAATGTATATGCTAAAAGTGGCAACATTCTGCAAAGGAGCAGTAATGATCAAGATCCTGCTGCCGAGCGGGGAATTCCACAAGACTGGAATTGCCATCTTCGCATGGAGCATCATTTCCTGGAAAATATGAAGTATGTCCAAAAAGTATCCAGCCACATGATATGAAAAATAAGAGACATTTATTGAAGAAGATTCAAAACGCAAGAACATTGTACATAGAACAATGATGCCCAGTTCCCTTCAAAGTAGGCACCTTGGGTCCTCACACAGTTCTCTCAGCATCTCTTCCACTGTTCAAAACACATTGCAAAATTCTTTGTTGGAATCACCTTTAGCTACCCCATCATATTTTCCTGAATCTCATCGACAGTCTGAAATCTGCTCTCTCTCAAAGATTATTTTAGTTTTGGGAAAAGCTAGAAGGTGCAAGGTGCCAAATCTGGGGTGCAGGGGGATCTAGTCACCTCAATGATTTGATGTTTGGCCAAAAAACTGTGTATGAAATGTGATGCATGAACAGGTGCATTGTCATGATGAAACTGCTAAGCACCAGTTGCCCATAGCTGCACCTATTTCTGTTGTATTGTATCTCTCAACAGATGAAGAACATTGAGGTAGAACTCCTTATTGTTTGGCCTGAAGGGGAGTACTCGTGATGGAAAGCACCTCCCCAATCAGAAAACACAATTAACACAATTAAGATCATGGTCTTGATCTTGCTGTGACTTTGCCATGCCTTTGAGGGTGGAAAATCAGTCCACTTCCATTGGGACGACTGGGCCTTCATTTCCAGGTCATAGTTGTAGACATGATTCATCTCCAGTTATGACCTTCTTGAGGAATTCTGGTTCATTGATAGCAGTTTAAATCAAGTCATTAGCAACTGCAGCATGATGTTCTTTTTGCTCTGGTTGCAGAAGCCACTGAACAAATTTTCCATGACACATTTCATGCCAAGATCCTGCATATCTCACACACAGTTATTTTTGGAATCCCCAGAACAGCTTCTAGTACTCGCATTGTGAGTTGCCGATCTTTGTTGACTGTAACCTAGAGACATTTGACATTCTCAGGAGTTCTGCTTGTTATAGGCCTTCCAGAATGTGGATCACTTTCAACAAATTCTTAGCCATCTTTGAAGCATTTGTGTCATACTTTTATTTGTGTTGCACTCATTACCTCATCCCCGAAAGCCTTCAGAATCATCTGAACAGTTTCCATGGAGGAATGTTCTAGCTTAAAGCAAAATTTGATTCAGATTCATTGCTCTATTTGTTCAGTCATATTGAATGCAATAGCCACACTGTACAAATCCTCACTCAATGGCATCTACTGCCCCCACTGACTAGTACAGTGAAGTCATCATTGTTCACACATGCACATTCCAGTCCACTCTCCTTGCCTGTCAGATTACATTAATGCCATGGAACCATTCTCATTGTATTAACAATGGCTGGACTTTTTCTGCACAGGCATTGTATGTCTCCTATTTCAAAGTACAGAAAGACATAATATTGAGAGTGAGTTTTCTTTTTAACTGCTCCTGTTGCTTTTCTCCATAATGTTAAATAATAAGCCCATGATTCTACTAATCTATCAATCATAAATGACTACAATTGGCTTCTCTTTAAGGAAGATAAGGAATTTAAATCACTAAGAGTCTCTTAAACTCCTCCAAATTTGTGAATTACATTTTTATCTCTAGTTATATGGGTTACCCCTAAAAATTGAATACTATTCTTAATATTTTATTGTTTGATTCGTAACTTTTTGGTGCTATATGCAATTCCACAATACATAAGAAGTCATTAATACTCCAACTCTTTCTTCATCTCTTTTTCTCTTACCCCCAAATTCTAAATAGAATTTATCAATTATTTATTTATATTATATAGTTAATTTGATACTATATAATATAGTACATATAATTATAAAGCATAATAAAATGTAATTTATGTATATTTCCATAGTATAATTTATTTTTAAATATAATTTGTATTTAGATTAATTCTGAAAGTAGGTAATAAATAGTATTTGAAATATTATTATGAGAATAATAATTAGTTCTATAGAGTACAAATTGTAGCGTGCTGTAATTTGTTCAGTAGAAAAATAGGTACAGTTTTTAATTTTTAACTAAATCTATTTTTCTTAAAGAAGTACAATCCAAATGGTTTAAACACATTTCCTTTTCTTACACTCAAGAAGTGCCCCAAAGTTTTGGGTCTATGACTTCTTAGACAATTACAGTTTCTATTAATATCATGTTCTCATTAAAAATAGAAACGTATACTCTTCATGCCATTGAATACATTGTGAAGTTCTGACAAAATATGCAAAATGCTTTCTAGAAGTTAAAAAACTCCTGGATAAGGCCAACTATTTTGGATTTCACATCTTTCTCTTATAATTAATTTCTATTTTCTAGGAATATTTTAGTTTCTTCTTTTTTTAAGAAGATAAGTGGTAAAATTCTGAGACCTTCCATCTCCAAAATTTAAAAATAAAAATGTTCATTATTTCACTGTCTTCAACCTCTACTGGGATGCTGGAGCTCCCAGCTCATGGATGCTGACTTTTTGGCATCTCTTTCCCACTCTGTGACCTCACTTTGGTAGCTTAAAATTGGCCAGGATGGGTCTGTTTACCTCATTGAAATCATCACAGCATATATCAGATTGGCTACTTTATTGTTTTGAGAGCTGATTGTTAAGATTTCTTAGCATACCACTTTAACCACCAAGTTGGGTATAGAATTTTAGATTCAAAATTACTTTCACAATGTATTTAGAAGTCCAGCAAAATATTCATCTATTGGTTGCTCATAACCTTCTTTCCTTCCATATTTTCTCTTCTCTCTGTTTCACTTTGAAAATGCCTTGAGTATTGTTTATGTACTTAACATGATGTAAACTCTGTGAGGGCTAAAGACTCTTTCATTACCATGACAAAATCCATGAGGCAATATGTGGCACATAGTAAGCTTTCAATACCTATTTGACTAACAAATGTATCAAGTCTGTTAGAAAAACATTGGCCTGCCTAGATTTATCTTCTGTGTCACTTTACCTTTTCCTCTAGTGTTTAATGTCTTTGATGTTTCACTTTTCGGGAGCTGTTTCTTGTTCTTTCACTTCTCCTTGTTGAGAGCAGCATGTCCTTGTCTTACAGTTCTGGCTTTCGCTGTATAAAGTAGTGTATGGTACACTCTTCGAGTTTGTGCCTTTGGAATTCTTTTAACATCCTTTTGCCTCTTTTCATTTTCTTTGCTTCCTCTGATATTAGTCTTTCTGTTATTTTATCTGAATTTTTCTTTTAAACTGATGATATTCGCTAGGTCTTATGATTCTTTAGTGATTGGCTTTTATTTCTGAAGAACTAGTTTGATTGAGATAGGTAGTTCATGGGGGCTTCTCTTATTATTACTGTTATCTCGCCCAATTTTAAAGTACTGACTGCAAAATCTGTGTGAGTGGATAAAGTTTGTTAACATCAGAAAGACTTCATTTTTTCTATCAGGCAAGAGACAACATACCTCATTCCATGCCGTGTATCAATATTAAAAGGCCTTACCCTGAAGAATATTCTGGGAGGTATATAGATACAGATATGAGTATGAATATGAATATACATACATATGTATAATTTTAAAATACACTGACCTTTTTTTATCTTGATTTTGTATGCTTTCACTTTTCAGAAACTCTACAAAATTATTAGTTCTGAAATTCTTGCTTTCTTCTTTCTTACAGCTCTTACCTCAGAATTTTAAAGTATTTTTACATTTATACTTCTTTATATTCAATTTCACAAGTCTTAATGGGACAGTAGTTGAAACAAGTGCCTAGCTCTCTATCTGGAATCATACAGTTGGTTTGCCTCTTAATAACTTCCTCAATAATAATACTAATTCTGACTATTTGGAGGGCTTTTCTCTTAAATAAAATAGATCTCCAGTATGATATTAGAAATTATTGAATAATACAAATTGCATTATCAAATTTGCAACTAAATGTATCATGTGTATAATCTGGGATACACCTGTAAGGAAAAAAGTCTACAGCATATCTTATAGTATGAAACATAATGCCTCCTTGGGAAAATTAGGATGTAGGAGAAGAGTTTCGCTAATGTGAATGTATACGTAAGGAAAACTAATATCAAGTTTCTATATAATTTATTTAAACACTGGGCTTTCACGTGGAAAAACAAAGGATTAGATGCATTTTGAATGTGATAATTAAGTCGAGCAAAAGAAACAAAGCTATTTCCTTTGGAAATGTTTTAATTTATGTGGGTATTTAAGTAACCATAATTGCTTAGTGAGTTCTGACAAGAGAAAACTTAACTAAAACCTCTAAATAACATGTGGTTGCCTATTGTGATTGGACACAAGAAAGGTTTATTGGCTGTTAAGATTCTTTATTGGCCCTGCTTCTAGTGTTCCTGGAACTTTTCCTCTGCTAATAAATACATTTAGCTTGAATTTAAGTATGACAAATGATCATTGGCATACCTATCTATTTCCAGTAATTGCGCGACAGTCTATATTTCCACATACTATAGATTTGTTGTTATTAAAATTTAATTATATTAATGCCATTCATTTACAATGTTATCTTCTGATTGTGATTCTCCTTGGCATCTGGAAAAGATGTCAGTTGATTACTTCATCTAAACAGTACATGGACAATTGTCCTTTTGATTGTGGCCTCACTCAAAAGGTTCAGAAATTGAGTTTTAAATAGCTATTTATAAGATATCGGATTGCTAAGTTTTATTTCAAGGGGAGGGGCTCTATGGACCACACTACCAGATTGATCAATCTGGTCTAATTACTTACCATTTCCAATTTCGGTGTCTTTTTTCACCTATAAAACAAAAGAATTGTATTCATCATTTCATGTACCTTCTAGCCTTAAAATTCTGTGATCGTAAGATTAAAAAATGGTAATACATACAATAATAATTCATTTATATATTAACATAATTTAGAAACCTAAGAAAGATATTTAAATTTGTGTGCATTAACTTATATAAATTTAAAATTATGAGAGACCCTTGGTTAATGCTAAAGTTTTAGTTTTTAAAACTCCTTAAATTATATTTCCTTAAAGGTTTCTTGAAATTCTCCTTCAATTTTGGCAAAAATTGAATCACTTTTCGATATATTATTATAGATCCCATTATATGCCAGAAAAATGATTAATAAAAGTTGAAATCAGCTAGTAATTTCATTAAGTTAAGTAAAATGGGAAATCAGTGGCACAAAAAGGTGAAAAGTAAATGCCTCTTTCATGTTCTCATTTAACTCATAAATAATGTAATTAGAGTTTTGTCTTAAATGTTTATTGAGACCGTGCTCTCTCATTGAGAACTTTCAGACTTTGCTCTCCTCGACTTTAATGTTCAATTTCATTAATATAGTGCTGGCATGAGTAATAAAGTACAAATGTTTTATAAAATCAAAGTTCTAAGGAGTGACTATAAAACAGTTGGTGTGTTTCTTAAACTAGTTCCCTCCAAATTAATTTAAATTGGCTCTGGAATGAGCACTGAACATTTGCTTAAGGACCATAAGAAAAAGGTAATTATAAATGGCAGAGCCTCTGACTTCGGGGGGCTGTCTGCTAGGGTGTTTGGTGTACATCCAAGTTTTCTCTAACAACTTTATTAATTATCTTGAAAAGAAATAAACAGCATGTTAATTAAATTTGCAGCTGATAATAATTGAGAAATATTGCCAACTTTAATGTAAAAAGAAAAGAAATAAAAAAGAGAAAAATACATTGGGTTGATATATAATGAGAACTATAAGAATACAAGTAAGAAATTACAAATATGATAGAGGAAAATAAAAGAATAGAATGAAAAATTCCAATCATAAACCTATGAAAAGTACATTAGTAAACTATTTTAAAGATTTATAATTTAGTTAGTAATACAACTAATTAATATTGTAAGCTTACATGTGACAGAAAACATATGTGGCCATCAGTAATGCTTTCATAGATTAAGTCTATGAATCATCAATGACTTAATTCAAGAAGCCCTAACACAAAAAAATTGCATGAAATCTTGGTGGCTGAGATTTAGAGAAATCAATGTAATAACCACGGTAAAAATGTTGTTAATTAAACTAAATCACGTTTAGGCTTTCTCATACCTGATCTTCATTTTAACACTGTCATCAGCCTTTACATAGTCTTTATCTATTCTTGAAAGCAAACGACTGGGCTTTTTAAAAACTCCTAAATAGTTTGCTGAATGACCCCTGTACTATGCAGTATTTGTCAATCATACTGTCAACGTTCTTTGCTAACAAAGAATAGTTTCTTTCACATATGAAAGGCTAAGTAGCCATAAAATGCTATGGCTATAGCATTTCAAGCTATTCCAAGTGAGAAGAAGAAAAATAGCAAGAAAAGATGAAATGATGATGCACTTCTTTTTTTCCTTATTTTTTACTCTCCATAATCCATTATTCTCCTAGTCATGAAATTCATAATACAGGAAGACATCATAGATTAAATTCCCATCGCATCTAAAATAATGGAGCCCTTACAGCATCACATTACAAGTACTTAATTATCTGCCTCTCTTTATTATATGGCGAGATATGTAAGGATAGAAATAGCATCTTAGACAGTGTTGTAATTGTCAGCATCTAGAGTCATGCAGAATATCTACCAAACACTCAGGGAAAGTTAGCTAATTATATACATGCTACATGATATTTTGGAAACTTCTTTTGGATACGATTAGTTCTGTGACATTGAGCAGATTTTTACCTCTTTGAGTCTCAGTCTTTATATTCCTAAAGATGGGAAGATACTATTCTATTTTACAAGGATTTGGATAAATCCTGCTTATAAAATACAGTTCCTAGCCAAGAGAATTCTAACTCCTTTTCCTCTCCTCTCCTCTCCTCTCCTCCCCTCCCCTCCCTTTCCCTTTCCCTTTCTTCCCTTCCCTTCCCTTTCCCCTTTTCCCTTTTCTTTCCTTTTTTCCCCACCTCCAGTTCTATTGAGATATAATGAACATAGAGCACTGTCCAAGGTACACAGCCTAATGACATGACTTATTATTCTGTGAAATGATTACCACAATAAGTTAGTCAGCATCGATTATCTAACTATAGATACAAAAAAAAAAGTAAAAGAAAGCTTTTTTTTCATGTGATTTAAACTCTTAGTATCCACTCTCTTCACAACTTTCAAATATACCATACAACAGTGTTAACTATAAACAGCATGCTACATTTCATCCCTAATACTTATTTACTGTACAGTGGAAAGTTTATAACTTTTGAGACACCCTCCTTTTAAAGACTCTCAACAAAACCAATCTGGGTGAAGATTTTTCCCCTAAAATAAATTATTTTGATTAAAGAAAATGTAAACTATTTATGAATATCAGTATTTTAAAGGAATAGATGCTTCTAAGTGAATTGGGCTTAACTATATTAGACAGCTACAATGGCTCTATATTTTCAATACTTAGCTTTTTCTTGAAACTTGTAGTTTTCTTTTAAGATTTTATCCAAATTCTATGTTCAACTCTATAAGCATTGTTAAGTAGGTGTTAAGTGGCTTACCTTGACTTCACATAATGATAATATGTGAAAAGATCTTATGATTTATGTATTTGAGAATTTTAAGACAATTACTAGAACACTATCTGACCACTCCACAAAAATACACATCACCATAAAATAACTGCATATGGAGTATTTAATCCTGAACTTATAAAGATGAAAAGTGAAAGTAGTTACAATAATCATTATTTTCAATTTTATGTAGTTAAGTGGTTTTACACACAAAAAAATTAGCCTTCCAAATGACATAGTTATAATGTGTTAATGGTAGCATAACGTGTTATTACATTATGCCACATAATTTCATGGATATTATGTATGGCATTTTAGAAACTCATGTACTTATAGTTATTAGGAGATACTCAATTTTTTTCAGACTATATTCTTCTTAACCCTATTACTTAATGTAATCTCTGAATGGCTTCTCTGCTTTTTGATGAGGTCTTTATATGATTGTGTAACCTATTTTTTAAAAATTTAACTTACTGATTCCCAATTTCTTCATTATTACATTTCTGTCTTATTCTTATTTCCAAATAAATATTTAGAATGTCCTAAAAAAGATTCCAAAGTCAAGAAGTGGTTATTATCTAATGTATCTAGTTTATAAGAAATGCTCTGATTTTGAAAATTGGCTGTTTATCTAGTAATTCTTAACAAATGTGGGTGGAATTGGATATTTCTTTTATCTTCATTAGCACCAAAATAGTGTTTTATTCCTCAGAATTTATTCAGTTCTTTCATAGTAAAGTATCACTTTTCAAATGCTCAACATATACTTCAATTCAGCACTTGCTGAGTACTTGCTTTTACAGGGACTTTGCAAATAATAGTTGACAACACAGACTTTCGCTTCAAACAGAATTGGCTTCAAATCCCATATTTGATGCTTAGTTCCTATGCGAATTTGGTTGGATTTTCTTTACCTATAAAATAAAGTTAGTAATTATCACTCTAAGATTATTGTTTCTTGAAGATACCTTGAAATAGGATAGCTAAAATTTCTGGCACATGGTAGTTGTTCAGTACATAAAAAATGATATAATTATTATAATTAATAATCTAATATATCAGGTGGTGGTAGAGTCTCTGCCCTCAAGAAATGCCACACAGTATTTGGGGTTTTTTATTAGTTTGGTTTTTGCTTTTTACTTCATTTTTTCTGTCACCATTTATTACCTCTATATCTTCTTCTACTTCCACCCACCTGACTCCCTCTGCAATCACCCCATACAACAACAGTATTTTTTGAATAAAAAAAAATGAGAACACACATTTGTACGGATTAATGTCAGTGTGTCAATTACTATAATCGATATATTGGGTTGACCAGAAGTTCATTTAGTTTTTTCCATATGATGGCTCAAGTAGTGCTTTGTTGTCTTTAACTTAATTTGAAACAGTTTTGTTAGATTGTATTGTGACAGCTGTCACATCAGTGTGTATTTTAAAAATCTTATCAGAATTGGTAGACTTTTGTGCAGTCATGTTATTATTGAAGATGGAAGAACATATACAACATTTGCAACATATTATGCTTTATTATTTAAAGAAAGGTAAAAACGCAGCTGAAATGCAAAAAAAGATTTGTGCGGTGTATGGAGAAGGTGCTGTGATTGACTGAACATTGTCAAAAGTGGTTTGAGAAGTTTCTGGGTACTATTGACATTTTGGCCAACTAATGATTTGATATGGGGCTCTGTCATGCATTGGAAGATGTTTAGCAGCACCCCTGGCCTCTACTTGCTAGAAGCCAATAGCAGGAGATAACCAACATACTCAGAATATCCAAATTAATGAAGCTATTGGTTACAATGAAAAATGTGTCTTTTATTTTACAAAAAAACCCCCCACTAAGCATGCATTTTTGCCAACATAATATAAGCAAAGTACTATGGCTACTCGGGAGAAAGAGATTAATGACCGCAGTTTAGTACAGGAAAATGTGTAGAGGTTTGAGTTTGGAGAATAAGTAGGAATCTAATATTTGGAGAAGGCTGGGAGGGTATTCAAAGCCAAGAGAAAACCATGGAACATTAAATTATTGAATATTTGCAAGATCAAGATTTTGAGCATTCTGTGGATGAGGGGTGTAGTGTTGAGGAAATAGAACAAAAGTGGTGGAGAGGTAGGCTGGGTGACATTGATGGGACAATGTATGTGACAATTTTATGAAGAAAATGGGGAGACATTCAACAATGAAAATCACCTAACATTTGAAAAAGGTGTATTTCTGTATTTGCATGGATATGTGGGGATTTTCTTCTTTGAGAATTGTGGTAGAGCTTTAGCTTATATTCGCACCATCCCAGAGCCTGCCCTCTAGCATCTTACAACCTATTCAGATCTAGATTGTAGTAGGTAAATGAAAAAAGTATAGAAAGTGGTCTGGAAATGGTCGATATGTTTGGGATAGTAAATTAGAAGGAAAAAGGTGGTTCTAGTATGTCTGAATGTTATAAAACAGTACTTACAGGTTGAGAAGTCACAATTATAGTGAGTGGGTTGGTGCCAAGTAAAGGATTTATTTCCTTTTTTAGAATATTTTTTCTTTTTTTATTGTTCAGTTACAGTTGCCCACGTTTCCCCCCATTATTGTTCCCCACCCTTCCACCTCCACATCCCACATTCAATCCTCTCCCCCGCTTGTCTTTGTCCATGGCTCCTTTATACATGTTCCTTGATGACCCTTCCTCTTCTTTCCCCCATTATCCCCCTCCCCTCCTCCTCTGGTTACTCTCAGTTTGTTCTTTATTTCCATGTCTCTGGTTCTATTTTGCTCACTTGTTTGTTTTGTTGGTTAAGTACCACTTATAGGTGAGATAGCATTTGTTTTTCACCACCGGGCTTATTTCACTTAGCATAATGCTCTCCAGTTCCATCCATATTGTTGAGAAGGGTAGTAGCTCCTCCTTTCTTTCTGCTGCATGGTATTCCATTGCGTGAACGTACCACAGTTTTTTGATCTGCTCATTTGCTGATGGACACTTAGGCTGTTTCTAACACTTGGATATCGTAAATTGTGCTGCTACAAACATTGGGGTGCATAGGTTCTTTCAGATTGGTGTTTCTGAGTTCTTAGGGTATAATCCCAGCAGTGGAATTGCCAAGTCAAAAGAAAGTTCTAGTTTTAGTTTTTTGAGGCAATTTCATATTATTGTTTTTCTCAAAGACCACAAAAGGGATGACAGCATTGCTCCCAGCTTTAGTTTTGTTTGTTAGCTATTAGTCTTTTATACAAGAATACTATATTCAACTCTTCGATTTCTCTTTAGGCCACTCTGTATTTTGCTTTATTCCTTTTCTCTTCTCCTTTTCCTTAGAAATTTCTCTGTCAGGAATCCTGAAATTTAATTAAAAAAAAATTTAAACCCTGGCCACAATGGTTCAATTGGTTGGATGTCATCCCACAAACTGAAAGATCGCAGGTTCAATTCCTGGTCAGGGCCAATGCCTAGGTTGCAGGTTCAGTCTTCAGTTGGGGCACCTACAGGAGACAACCAATCATTGTTTCTCTCTCACGTCAATGTTTCTCTCCCTCTCTTTCTTCCTCCTTTCCCCTCCCTCTGGAGACAATAAAAAGAAAAAATAAAATAAATAATCCTGATATGAGGGGAGTGTCAACTAATAATATGAAAATAATTAGTTTGGGTATCGATTATATGAGCTTCTGATCAGAGCCCCATTCTTACTTACTAGGCATGGTGCTTAGTTAGATATTGTAAGCCTTGGGTTCCTGGCCTCTACAATTAAGGTATTAAAAATACCTTCTTTGTAGGGTTTCTCTGGATATTAGGTTGAATAATACATACAAAGAGCCTACCACAGTTGCCAGCATATAATATGTACTCAATACATATTAATGTTATTATTATCTTAGACTAGAGCTTATGGAAAAGTTGGTTATCTTTTTTCTACTTATGAACTGAATAAATTGGAGCAAATCATTTAATACTTCTGACCCTCAGATCTAAGTCTTTTAACATCTCTGATTCCTTACGAAGATGCTGTGAAGAAAACAGAAGTATGTAGGAGAGTGCCTTTTGACCATAGAAGGGAATCTTTACAAGATAAGATATTATTCCTTCAATGTGGTTGTTAAAATAGCAAAGCCTAGTAACCAAGTTTAGTGGGATCAGGGGCTCACAGATAAAACTACTGTTGTTAAAGAGCTGGTGACTTTAAGTCAATAGGTATCACCTCATCCAGAAAAATACAAAGCTTCTTATTCTGTGAGGGTTGCAATTACCAAGGTTTGCCCGTTTGACTCCAACAACTTTACTAATCACATAGTTCAAATTTCTGAAGACCTCAAGCAATGAGGGACATCTTAAGTTGGTGTACAAAGCAATCATGGCACGCCCAGAACTATCACTCCTCAGTAAGGAATTATCACAGTATGGTTTACTCAGTGTGGCTAAAAGTATAATTTCTACTCTTTGTCTGGACCCAATGCCATGTAATGAAGACAGCAGGGCTTTGAAAGTAAATCTGTTTATGACAAACTCTCAGCTAGCCTTTCTACCGTAATATTAAATAAACAATTTAAAGGTAAGTCTCCATAATTATTGGGTTGAATGAGTCTGTAAACCAGACTTTAACCTGAACTTAATTTATTTTTCTGACTCTGATAAACCCTAATTCTAAAAAGGGGTACACAATGAAATTTTGGGTTTCTAGATACCGACATCATTTCCACCAGCATCAAATAGTCCTCAAAATAGACAAGCAGTCCTTTTTCCCAAGTGTATATCCTTTCATGGAAGAACTGAGGGATCATTACAATACATACTTACCTTGCAATATTTTTCCTCCTAATTACCTGGACACTACTGTCAGTGAGTTCAGGTATAAATGAGTCCCCCCAGTTCAAGTCTTGGATCTGAGCAAGAAACAGTGACTTTTTATGAGAACAACTTCCCTCAGCTTTCTCCTCAACTCATGCCTTTTTTTGGTTGTTGATGTTAAGCAGCACCCTCATTGCCTACCTGTCAATTTTGCCCATAGAAATCATATGCACTCTGAACTGTCTCCACAATTCCTGTGGGTCAAGCTCCCTTGGCTGCCTCTCCAACCTTCCCTGTTCTGATAACAGAGGACTCTGGCTTCTGATAGTTAAGCATCACCACCTGGCCTCTATTACCTCAGGTCACCCTCATCCTCAAGGGAGTTAATGATCCCAGCTCTGTGATTACTTTAATAGATTATTATTTTATTATGGTTGTCAATGGCAATTTGTTCATTATTTCACTCCTTTTGTATTAATTGGCTACATCTGTATCTTTTGGTTGCAAAGAATTTCAAGTTGATTGACTATAAGTACCAAGAATGTCAAGGATAAATCTGTCTCATTCACAGCTGTAATGCTATACTTAGCATAGTTCTTGGAACGATAGCGATAAACATCTATTTGTTAAGTTAATTGTGAAATAAATGAATAAAATAATGACAGATTTAAGTTAAAATTTAAAAAATAAGTAGTAATAAATATAGACTAAGTTATCTGTTTGCAAAACACACTACCCAATGAACTGTGAAGAAATTTGGAAATATCCACACATAACCAAAGGGATCAAACTATATCCTTGGGTCCTGTAAATTCATTTGTATTATAGCATGATGAAGAAAAAGTCATTACTGAAGGGTGGTTATGTCACTGAAGTAGTAGTTAATATCATTACTATTCACCAGAATTTATTCTCTCCCTGTAGAAACATTATACTTTCTTTCTCTGTTGAAATCATGCATGATCATGTGACTTACTCTAGCCAATAAAATGTGAGTGAAATGTGTAGTAAACAACCACAGCAGAATACACATATTTTCAAGCATCAATGAATCAATCATTCTGAGTCTTAAAACCCACCTTCATCAGTGTAAAAGAAGGGACATTATACAATGCTTGCTCTCATAGCACAATAAAATTAAAATAGAATAACAGAAAGATGAATGGAAATTTTTCAGATATGTGAGATTAAACAACATACTTCTAAATAATGCACAGGTCAAAGAAGCAGTCTGAGGAGAAAGAAATACTTTGATCTAAATGAAAATGAATACACAATTTACCAAAATGTGTGGAATAAAGCAAAAGCAGTGTTAAGAGGGAAATTTATGAATGCATATATTAGAAAAGAGGAAAGTGCCATGGCTGGTGTGGCTCAGTGGGTTGAGCCCTGCCCAGAGAACCAAAGGGTCACCAGTTTGATTCCCAGTCAGGGCACAAGCCTGGGTTGCAGCCCAGGTCTGCATTTGGTGGTGTGTATGAGGCAACCACACATCAATGTTCCTCTCTCTTTCTTTCTCCCTCCCTTCCCATATCTCTAAAAAATAAATAACATCTTTTAAAAAAGAAAAAGAAAGAAAGGAGAAAAGACTTAAATTCTCTAATCTCTAAGTTTCCACCTTAAGGAACAGAAAAAGAAAAGCAAATTAAGTCCAAAGTAGGCAGAAGAAAAGAAATAATACAAATTAGAGTAGAAATCAATTAAATTGAAAACAGGAAATTAATAGTATAAAAAAATCAATGAAACCAAAAGTTAGTTTTTTAAAAAGATCAAAGAATAGATAAGTCTCTAGCCAGACTAACAAAAGAGAAGGCACAAATTACAAATTTCAGAAATGAAAGTGGGGATATCAGTACAGATCTTTGGGACATTAAAAGGAAAATAAAGGAATACTAGGAGCAACTCTATGCCCATAAATTTGTTAACCTATATAAAATAGAGCCATTAGTTGAAAGACACAATCTGCCAAAACTCACACACAAAAAATAGATGATCTGAATAAGCCTATATCTATTAAAGAAATTGAATTAATAATTAATAACTTTCCAGAAAGCACTAGGTTCAAATAGGCTTAGCTGTGAATTCTACCAAATGTTTAAGAAAAAAATTATACCAACTCTCTACAATCTCTTTCAGAGGATTGAAGCAGAGAGGATACTTCCATTCTCATTCTGTGAGGCCGCGATTATCCTAATAACAAAACCAGACAAAACATCAGAAGGAAATAAAACTATAACTCAATATATCCTATGAATATAGATGCAAAATCCTCAGCAAAATATTAGCAAGTTGAATCTCAAAAAATATAAAAAAGTATTGTATATCATGACCAAAGTATTTGAGGTTGGTTCAACATATAATAATCAATTAATGCAGTCTATCACATCAACTTGTTCAATAAGAATGATTTTATCAATAGATGCAGAAAAAGCATTTCAGAAAATCCCATACCCGTTCATGATAACAAAAATTTTAGTAAACTAAGAATAGGAAAGGTAACTCTGTCAACTTGACAAAAAAACTGTCTACAAAACATAATTAACATCATACTTCATGGTGAAAAACAAAGCTTTCCCACTGAGATCAGGTATAAGACAAAGTTGTTTCCTCTCATCACTGTTTTACAATATCATAGTAGATATTCTTGCTAATGTTTTAAAACAATAAAAGGGGAAAATAAGAAATAAAACTGTCCTTGTTCACAGATGACATAATTGTCTATGCGGAAAATCCAAAAGAATCGACAAAAAAACTATTGGAACTTATAAGTGATAATAGCATGGTTGCAAGGTACAAGATTAATAATACAAAGTCAATCACCTTCCATTATACCAACTAGGAACTAATGGAAGTTCAAAGTGAAAACACAGTATCATTTATATCAACCCTTCTGAATATGAAATATTAGGTATAAATCTATCAAATGTGTACAAAATTTATATAAGGAAAGTTACAAAACTCTGATGAATGAAATCAAAGAAGAATAAGTAAATGGAGAGATACTCCACACTCATGGAAAGATTCAATATTGTCAAGATGCCACTTGTTCCAAAATTGATATACATCCAATAAAATCCAAATAAAAATTCCACCAATTTGTTGTGGATTTTGACAAACTGATCCCAAAGTTTACATGGAGCCAAAGCAATATTGAAGGAGAAGAACACAGTTGGTGAACTAATTACCTAACTTCAAAATTTACTCTAAAGGTAGCACAATCAAGACAGTATGATATTGAAAAAAAATAGACAAATAGATCAATGGAACATAATAGAAAGTCCGTAAATAAACCCATAGTCCACTAATCTTTGAGAAAGGAGCAAAGGCGATGGAGCAAAAATAGTCTTTTCAACAAATGGTGCTGGAACAACCAGACACCCACATGTAAAAAGTGGATCTAGGCACAGATTTTCCACCTTCACAAATAGAAACTCTAAGTAACAGATCAAAATGTAAAGCACAAAACTCTAAAACTCCTACATAAATAGGAGAAAAACTAGATGACCTTGCCTATGGTGATGACTTTTTGATATGATACCAAAGACATGATCCATGAAAAAAATAGTTGATAAGCTAAACATCATTAAAATTAAAAACTTCTGATCTGTAAAAGACAATATCAAGAGAACTGAAGGACAAGTCATGGACAAAAGAAAATAATTCCAAAAGACATATCTGATAAAGGACTGTTACCAAAATATATAAAGAACTCTAAAAACTCCCCAATAAAAAAAACACCCTAAATAAAAATAAAGACCTTAATAGACGCCTCACCAAAGAAAATACAAAAATTGCAAATAAGCATATGAAAGATGCTTCACATCATATGTCATCAGAAAATAAAAATTAAACATTAAGATACCACTGCATACCTATTAGAATGCCGCAGATCTGGAACACTGACAATATGAAATGCTGACAAGTACATGCAACAACAGAAATGCATTCATTGCTGGTGAAAATGCAAAATAGTACAGCCATTTTGGAAAACAGTTTGGCAGTTTCTTATAAAATTAAACATAGTCTTACCATACACTCAATCCTGCCCCTTGGTATCCACCCAAAGGAATGAAAAACTAATGTCTATGCAAAAACCTGCACAGGGCTGTTTATAGCAGCTTAATTACTAATTTTCAAGTCTTGGAAGCAACCATGATGTCCTCAATTAGAATAGATCAATAAACTGCGGTACATCCAGACAATAGAATATTACTCAGTGCTAAAAAGATTTAAGATATCAAACTGTGAAAAGACAATTTACATGCATATTACTAAGTGAAAGAAGCTAATCTGAAAAGGGTGCATACTATATGACCTTCTGGAAAGGCAAAACTATACAGACAATAAAAATATTGGTGGTTACCAGAGATGCGGTGGAGGAGAGGAATACGCGGAGCACAGAAGATTTTTAGGACAGTGAGAAAACGCTGTAAAATAAATAACAATGAGTATATGTCATTATATTTTCGTCCAAACACAAAAGGTTTACCAAGAGTGAACCCTAACCTATCGACTTTGGATGATCATAATGTATCAAGGTAGCTTCCTCTTCGGTTTAAAAAAAAAGTACAATTCTAGTGCGTTAAATGATATTTTGTTGTAAATCTAAAACTATTCTAAAAAATAAAGGCTTTATAAAAAAAAAATGTGTAGTAAAGAATTTGACCTTGTCCTAAGAGATATCTAGCCTTTGTCCCCAGCTGTTAGGGCCGTAATCTCTAAACCCTTGGCGCTCTATGAGTGATAAGAAATTTTTTGTTATTCACGATAGACTCTTTGGACTTCATCTGATAGTTTATGCTAATGTGGTGGTGCCTGGTGGGCCCTTTCAACATATGCAACAGCCGATCTCTGCAGAGGTAAGGGTGAAGCCTGTTCAACCACAAGGGCAATTAGTCAATCAATCATGCCTGCGCGATGAAGCCCAATAAAAGCTCTGTGTACCAACACTTAGGTGAGCTTCATGGCTTGGCAATACCATACACATATTGCCACCCATAAATGACAGGAAATAATGGGTACTGAGGACAGTGGAAGCTAAAAGTTTAGAACCTTTTTTGACTCTGTTGTACATGTCTCTTTCTTTGGCTGCTTCTAATTTGTATCTTCTTCCTGCAATAAATCGTAACCTTTAGTAGAATAGCTATCGATGAGTTCTATGAGTCCTGCCAGAAAATTATCAAATCTGAGGATGGTTTTGGAAACTCCCCACACTTGCGATTGGTGTCAGAAATAGGACAGTCCTGGGGATTGTTTCTTCAGACTTTGCACTGTGGCTAAATCTGGATAGAAAGTGATATATTTTCACTTCAGAGCAGAGACTTCAGAGCCAGTTAATGGTTTGCCATGTCCTTTTCTCTGTTTTTGTAATCTTAGAAAGATGGTAAAATGGGAAATTCCAGTGTACTAATCCTGTGAGTACCTGCAATGAGCTGACCCCTTTGACTTGCAGAGATGGCCATGCCACTCCACTGGGAAAGAAACTTTGCTGGTTTAGCCAACTAAGATATTACGGTTGTTCATTGTCACTCAAAAACTAGCCTACCCTACTCTGATTCTATAATATAGAAGCCAAAAAAAATAAGTTGTTCATGATTGGGAGGATTACAGTTGTGAATATGTGAAACATAGAGCTTATTCTTTTATTATTATTTATTAATTACTGCATTGTTTTTCCTGTGAACCACTGTGAACCTATTTTTGCCTACCTCTGTATTTATTTAACTAACGGAGTGATTTATCTTAAAATATAGGGATAATTTATAAGGTTTTTCCATAGGCATAATTCTATTCTCCATACAAATCACATGTTGTTGCTTTTATTCTAGTCTAACCAACTATCACATCTGCCTTGAAAGTGAAACTATGTTACAGTAATGAGAATTTCTGTTAGTAGAAAGTTAGGATTGTCAATGAAAATATATAAATTAACATTCTTCTTTTTGTATGGCTCTTATAGGTCAACCCCTTAGGATCTCATCAATTAGTAAAGATTGATTGACCTGCAAATTTGAGAAAAAAGAATGTATCTGTGTTGATTCTACCACATTGAGAGGCTCTGCTTTCATTAATAACTTCTATTTGAATAGCTTGTTAGCCACTAGAAGGTTTTCAAATTCTTCAAATGAAATTACTTCAAAGAATAATATTAAATCAGCTATGTATGCCTGGCTGGTGTAGCTCAGTAGATTGAGCATGGGCCTGTGAAACAAAGGGTCACTGGTTCGATTCCTAGCCAGGGCACATGCTTGGGTTGCAGGCCAGGTCCCCAGTAGGGAGTATGCGAGAGGCAACCATGCATTGATTTTTCTCTCCTTCCCTTCCCCTCTCTCTAAAACTAAATAAATAAAATCTTAAAAAAATAAAAATAAATCAACTATGTGAAAATGATATTTTGCTATAATTTGAAGTTTTTACCACTTTTCTTTAAAGCATTTATTTTTTCTTTTCTCTTTATAGTTCTTTCTAAAGGATATCAATCATATAAAAAGCTAGTAAGGTACATTGACAGAATAGGGAGAAAAATAAAAACCTATTAGCTAACAGCCAGGAAGAGCCAGTCTATTTTAAATAAACCTCATTTATACCTATAATGCATTAACATTGCAATTTAAAATAGATGATTCTAAATCATCTACCACCTTCTGTCAGAAGCATGTTACAGACATTTCTTGAACCATGAAAACTGAATTAAAGAAAATTTGTAAATGGAATCAATTAGTTGATGCTTCTGCCTTTCTTCCCTCTACCCTGCCCATGGATCAGTCATATCACAGGCTCCTGTAGATGCCTTTTTATTGGCTACCGAACAGCCATTCTCAACTCCCTCCTCCCTTGTCTGCCCTTCATTACAGACTGAAAATTCTAGCTACTTTCTTTCTCAACCTCTTTTATAGATGGGAATGTCCATATGGTACAGTTCTGGCCAACGAGCTATTAGGGGAAATCTGTTCTGATCCCTCTGAAATAAATTTCCTTACTGGATGAAAGAAAAGAAACACTATTGCAAAGTTTTCCTGTGTGTCACTTTGCTTCCCACTGTTAAATCTGGTTATGTGAAAACATAATGATCGGAGATGCAGCATCTATGTGTGATCATGGAGTAATATGTCAAGAAACGCCAAGACATCAAGCAAATTGTTGAAAAGACTCTGGATTCTTGATGACAAAATTGAGCTCATGAATTATCCATACGATAGCTGGACTTTAGACTTCTAATCCAGTCACCATAAATGCCAAGAATTGATTAAGTAATATAATATGTCTCAAACCTCAAACTATTCAAAATTGTGGTCAACATCATCTGAGAAATTGTTGAATGTAGAATGTCAGGACCTTCCCCAGACCTACTAATTCAGATAGGCACTTTAACAAGACATCCAAGTGACTTGTATGCACATTAAAGTTTAAGAAAGCTTGGTTTAAGCCCATGTAAAGTGGCCATGGTGTTACATGCAGTTGCAAATTTTATCTTAACTGATAGAACTGCTAAATTGCTGAGGTTCTCTGATAGTATTTGTTGTTTAGTGTATAGTACTCTGATCCAGGAATAACTCCTTAACATTTATGTTTTCCCACATTACAATCAAATAAATACATATTTCTGTGTTTTTCAGTTTTTCATAGTTGACAACTCATATAACAAGCTTTTTTTCCTATTGTCTTTTATTCCTGCTTGCTTACCAAAGAAAAACAGCTTTCACTCCATCATTTTTTCCTTTCTCATTCTTTAATTATTTAATTTATCAATGGCTATTACTGTACATCTATATGCAAATATAGATTGATAAAAACATATGTACAATTTTATGTGTATACATATATAAACATATAACAAATTACATATTTATTATACACTTATGCTAATATAGGATTAAAAAATTATTTTTAAATATATTTTATTGATTATGCTATTACAGTTTTTCCAATTTTTCTCCCTTTATCCCCCTCTGCCCTGTACCCCCCAACCCTCCAGCATTCCCCCCTTTAGTATATGTTCCTGGGTTGTACATATAAGTTATTTGACTTCTCTGTTTCCTATAGCATTCTTAACCTCTCCCCATCTATGTTATGCCTACCACTTATGCTTCTTATTCCCTGTACCTTTCCCCCACTATTCTTGCTCTCTCCTTCCCCACTGTAAACCCTCCATGTGATGTCCATTAAGCCATGAGTCCTATTTAAAATCAAGAAACTATGCTTTCCTTATCTTTATTAAAAAACATATTTTTCTATTGAGGAAACAAAAATGTGAATATTAATTCAGAAAAAAGGGAAGAAATATGTAAGACTAGAAGAGAAATTGGTTTAGTTAACATTTTTAAAAAAGAAATTTACCCCCAAAGTTCTTAAATGTATTCCATGTGAAATTTTCAGAAAGGACTTTACTTTCTTCTTAGTAGTCTTTAAACATATGGTTTAACTCAATAATCAAAACTCAGCGTACACACTAGTAACATTTATTTTATATTCAACGATACTTTTAAAATATTATGTTTTTAAAGAGGAATTATTTCTATCCCTCCAAGATTTTACTTTTTGAATTCATAAGAGCTAATGATTTTTAGGGGCTTGCCTGGAGCCTTCATCATTACACATAACATTTTTTGAAATAATCCATTCCAGACTGACTCATAAAGAAATTTGGGGAGTCCAATCTATTTTTTACATGCCAATATAATACAATTTCCTGCAAGCTCATGAGAAGTTATTTTCTGCTCTTCGGAATAAAAACATTCTACTTATGGAATGTTTATTTTGTTCTAGGCCCTCTACGACACACTTTTCATGCTCTCTCAAATTTACTTTCACAATATCACTGTGATAGGCACCAGCGTCACAGAAGATACAGCTAATACACAGTGCAGACCAGAGTAACAAAAGGAATGTGTAACAAAAGAGGTTTTCTCATTTCCACTAGGAATATAGATTCCAAGAAGCGAAGATATATGTTTTTTAATGTAAAATTTTTTTCTCAGGTAAATCATTTTTTTTTCTCTCAGTCTATAGTCTCCAAGATTTTTTTAATTTTCAGGAAAACTTCCTCTGATATCGAGACTGGCAATTCCACAAAACTTCTTCTGGAAAAATAACTTTCTAATTTGTGTTCTGTAGAGTTTTGTGGGGTTCCTTGGCCTGTCCCTGGAGATAAAGCTGGGATGCGGGGGCAGGCAGCTTCCCCAAGAAGTCTACAGATTCAGGCCCGCCATTGCTGGTGCCCTTTCCACTGTCTGTTCGTGGCACCAGATGCTTCTCTCTGCTGTTGTGACAGTTGGAAGGCACCGTGTCTTGATTCTTTTCATTATCCTGCTGAGCCTGTTCCTGAACTTTTGACAGTAGCTGCTGCTTAATGACAGCAAGGCTGTTGGTAAAATAGCTGTCGCTTGTGTTAAATGATCTATAAATCTATGATCAAACACTGTGGTCTGGAAAAAGTGAGTGTAGAGTTAATGTGGCCCAGCCATTTAATAAGATGAACTGTGAAAATATTGTAAGGAAGACCAAGTACAAACAAGGCTTAACACCATGGTCATCAGATTATAAAGACTTCCTTATTACCACATATGGGGATGACCTGGCTGAGGCTTTCAAATCCGGCAGTGAGTTGCATTTTTGATTGGGTCTCAGAAGTCAGAGGGACTCCCCAATGAGTCCATTTTTCTAGCAGCCAAATGCTAGTTATCGGCCTCTCCTCTGCGTGCCATAGGTCTCTATGATCTATGTGGGGCAAAGCAGAGATTGTTCTCCACTTTATAAAAGTTAGTCATTAAGAAGGTTTTATGTTTTACCAGTATTGAAAGATTTTGTAAAGGCCATCACAAAGAACTTTGTGAGTATGGAAAAGTAAAGAAGATAAGAGTAGAAGATCATCTGTTATTTTTAAGCCATAAAATCAATGATAGGATTTGTACACTGAAAGAGCTTAGATGAACCTGAATACTTTTTTTCTCTGCTTCAATTCGACCTGGGCTTTTTGAAGCCAGGGAAAAAAAAAATCTAAGATAAACAGAAATAAATTCATGCTTTTACAAACTCTCATCAGAGCCTTGCTCCCCAGCCTTGTTTCTGTTAGTGAGACCTCCGTACACCTGGCAGATGGATATCCTAACAGACAGTGAATACAGACAGGGAGCAGCTATATAAACCCCAGTGTCAACCAGCCTACAAGTTGACTTGAGGCATATTTCACCAGATCTACTTTAGCAAATGGCAATTAACTTGCAAGGAAGATGTATTGGTATGAAGGAGTGACCTAAGTCTGAAAATGACTTTTGTTTTGCGTTGTTTGGGTAGAGGTATGCTGGAGGCTAGATTTCAGACAGTGTCAAAGAGAGAGAAAATAAGGGTCAGAAAATAAGCTCCTCCTAACCTATTCCACAGCCAGTTGCTGGACAAGCAAGATCATTTCCATGAAATTTAAATGAGGCATTTAAATTGGCTCCCTGTATAAATTATGTGTATATTCTCCTATCTGACATACATGCTGATTTTAGATCTGTCTTGTTGCTACACAGAGAATAGTTTATGTAAAATGGGTAAGGACTGAAAAAAAATTAGTTTGGCCCAATAAGAAGGTTAAACTTGTTTTCTTTTCCCAAAGCTTGCATTATTCATAAAATTAGATTTTTTTTAATTTAAATTAATGAAGAAGTGAGTTTGAGCTCTTCGTTACAGAGGCATAAGAAATGTACAAGTTACAGAATGATTCCTTTAATAGGAAAGATGTGTTTCAGAAGTTAATAATTTTTTTTATTTGAAAATAAAGAGAGGAATCATCAACACCTAAGGACAAAATGGGATCAAAAAAAAAAAAAAAGAATTTAATTGTATGAATCTCCTAAGCCCTGTAGAATTCCTCTGCTGAGAAATAAAAAGAATGCCCACAATGCAAGGTGTGAATAGTAAAGGGAGCAGGTTTACCTAGCCAGTCACATCCTTCCTTTGGCTTTAGGCCTTCCCAAAATACTCTTAGGATTGATCTTCCTCTTCCCCTCCTTGTTTACCTTTGTCATAGAATTAGTACAATAGCTCTAATTTGAAACTTCAATTTAGCTAGAAACATCTGCCCTGAGGTCAACATGAAAAGAATGGCATGAGTTCTTTAGGAAAAATTCTTGCTCCCTAAGTCATGTTTTATCAGTAATACGAGAATGCTGATTACAGAAGTATTTTATTTGCTTTATGTTTATTGTTTTATAAAACATAAATTATTTTGTTATTAAAGTACATAAAACAAGTCTAATGATTACATTGACTCTGAAGGATCCAGAGTATTATCATGATATATTTAATTCTATAAAACATTAGAATACAGATTCTTCAGAATATGCATTTTGCATTTTTAGATACTTTAAAGATTTACTCAGAAAAGTTTATAGAAATCCACATAGTGATCTTAATAAACTATCTTATATTTTTCCAATTGAATGATATACTACTAGAATACAAAAAACTAGGGAATTTTAATGACATAAACAGTGAGGTGATTATAAGTCAGATTGTTTAATAATGTCTGATGAAGTCTAAAGTTCAAGTAGTCTTCAAATTGCTGAAGAGTCCGTATAGATTCCAGCTCAATAAAACATTAAGGGCTGAATTTTGTCTTTCCAACATTTCTATGTTGAAGTCCTAACCCCTATAACCTCAGACTGTGGCTGTATTTGGAGGTAGGATTTTAATAGTAATTAAATTAAAATGGGTCCTTAGAATGACCTGTAGTCCAATATGACTGCTGTGCTCATAAGAGCCAATTTGGACATAGCCACGGACAGACAAAGAGAAGACCATGTGAAGATCTGGGGAACAGATAGCCACCTACAAGCAAAGGAGCGAGGCCTCAGAAAAGCCACCTTGCTGATACCTTGATCTCAGACTTCTAGCCTCCATAACTGTGAGAAAATAAATTTTTGTTTTTAAGCTATCCATTCAGTGGTTCTTTGTTGTGGAAACATTAGCAAACTAACAAACTACCCCAGGGATTGTAAAGAGATAATTTGTTCCCTAAATTGTTTTGTCTACTCTCTCTAAAATAGTGAACTCTGAGACAATCTGGCTGATTAACTTTTTCAGTAGTTCTCTAATTAATTCATACTGTAAACAAATAAGCATTAATTGAATATTTTCTGTCCACATCTCATTTGCTAAGTTCTGGACATACAAGGATACATTCTCAAGAAATTTACAGCTAGAGGGAGATACAGACATACAGAAATCACTGCAGTCAATGGGGCAGGTGTCCAAGCACATTCACACTTGTGGAGATCTCACTCTGTGCCAGCACTGAGCTGGAAGAAAATTGAACTCTCATGAAAGGATCTTTCAATGATATCTAATACTATTGCTTACTTTTTGTTGAGGGAGAAAAGTTTTATTCATCTTTCCCATGGTACTCTTGTCCACATAGTCACTCAAGTCAAAACCTGAGATCAGCCTCAGATTATCTTTTCACTCCCACCCCATATTTACTGGCTCATGAAATCTAGTGATTCTTTTTTTTTATAAAAATGACATTTATTAATGAAAAACAATAATAATAGCATCATTTATTAGCACATGCCTGGCCCTGTTTTTGTGCCTGGACTCTCCATGCACTATTTTATCTGATTATTAAATATACCTAAAAAAAGTAATGCTATCATTAGCCCTAATTTTATTTTATTTTTTAACTATATTTTATTGATTATGCTGTTACAGTTGCCCCATTTCCCCCCTTCACTCCCCCCTCCCCCTTACCCCCCTTTCCCCTCCCTTTAGTTTTGTCCATAGGAACTACACATAAGTCCTTCTGCTCCTGTACTTCCTATACTGTTCTAACCTCCCCTTGTCTGTTGTCTACCTCCCATTTATGCCACTTGTTCTGTGCCCCATTCCCACCCTCTCCCCCTACCACTCCCCTGTTGATATTCCTCCATACCTCATATAACTCCCTTCAACATTTCATACAATAAAGGCTGGGTGGTGATGAACTTCTTGAACTTGACCTTATCTGCAAAGCACTTTCTCTGCCCTTCCATTCTAAATGAAATCTTTGCTGGATAGAGTATTCTTG